>JAQGAB010002316.1:0-12453 GCA_034696565.1 Isotomurus graminis
GTGAGCACATAAAACATTTAAAAAGTTCTTTTCCCGAAGCCATCGTTTAGAACGTGGGAGATCTCTTTTCTTCCTGAAGGAGTTTTTGAGATGAAACAAATTAATCTCGTAGTTGGCTGCAGGCGAGCTTTACCTGGATAAGGAAAGGATCACTTTCTCAGCTCAGGTGGGAAACGGTTAATTTGAGTCAAATATTTGACATACGTAGGTAGGTGCATTATTAGTCGGCACTACTTAACTTGAACACGTTTCATCTTTTCAAAAACGCCGACACATGAGAAACACCATTAGTCAGTAATCCGTAAAACTATGTGCAGTATTAATGTAAGTGCAATATGAGGAGCCTTAAGAGAATGAAATCGTTCCCCATTTTTACTTTTACTTTGAACATCTCCAAGCTCATGAAAGAATTTTAAGGAATAATCTTTGTGTGCACCATTCTCAGTTGTTTCAAGACTTCTTATGAAGAAGTAATCTAACGAGTTCAACAAAGCATATGATCATCATCAGTTGACAGTTGACAGTCAACGTCTTGTACAGTCATTGAAATATCCAAAACACCTACACGCTTATGTTATACGTCATGTTGTAACGCAGAAAATCGAGATGGAATGTTTCATCCTTAGGAATTCAACATTAAGGGATGTGTTTTTCAAAGCCTTGCCATAATTATTAACGCTTCGTGAGCCAAAATGGAAGAAAAATTGTTTCAGAAAAGGGATCACCCATTATTTCAAAGTTCTGTAGGAATTCAGAGGGTCTCTTGCATCGATACGAGTTGGTAGAAGGAACAAAGGACGCGGTGTATTTTGAGTTGATGATGAGAAGTAAGCGGAGAAATGAAGTAATTGCAGGTAATGACCATTTTCCTCTGACCACCACTACTACATCAACTTAACCTCTCTCTATTATTGAGATCGGACCACCGTCATTATGAAATCTTCCTTTGGTACCTCACTCCTGAACTCATGAACGTCTTCATTCAAAGATTCTATAACAAAGACAATGTAGTTGTGAGCTGTGCAGCCTGGGTGCATTCGATTCTCCTTTCTTTTGGAAGTAATTGACGGAAAAGAAAAAAGAAGTCGGCTCAACAAGTATTTAAGACAATGTCTGTTATTTTAACATGAAAAGTGTAATAAAGGAGGTTCTCGAGCAGGATATGAACCTTGTGATTTTCAAGTAATTTATTCCGCGGAGGCGTTTCCCCGATCTGTCTTCCAATCAACCTTACCACCTACTTCGTTCCACATGCTCTTCGCATCGGAGATTAAGTTATTTCTAATAAAATTCTCTGTAGTATGTATGGCGATTACAAATGCAAAAATATTTTCCCACATGGAATTCGCAACTAGAAACTGTACGAGGAGTATACATTCGCCAGATTCACTCAATAGCAGTTTATTGTTTCAATCAACAATCAGACAGATTCGGCTTCTTTTTAGGTTTAAATGTACTTTAATTGCTACAACTTAGCGAGAGAGTTAGCAACTAGATGTATAGTGTGCAGTTCCTGCTTTCGCATTAATAATTTTCATTAAGCCTTCAAATAGTCTGATGGTTTGCTTACATATCTGTTGTGCGTGTTTTTAAAAGGTGATACACCTGGCTAGTTCTTTAGACGCATATAATCTCTTGGTTGGGAATCCAGTCTGGAATTATATACTAATTACTAATCCTCACTAACGATATGAAAGAAAATGTTTCCAAGCCCTGCTTGTGGGAGACAAGAAGGCTTCTGACGATTAGTTTCTCAGCCTTTAAGATTAAAGAAAAAATTCTTGGAGAAAGGTCTGCTTACTTTTCATGCTCATCAACCGATCATCAAGAAATTTTACAGAATCATCTTCATCAGGCTTAAACTTCTTAATAAGCCTTTCAGCTTCTAGTTCCGTTGATCCAGTGGAGTCTTACGCTTTGCTCAGATCCTCACCAATAATTTCTTCGTCAGACCCAATTTAATTGTAGTTTATTCTCCCAGTCTCTGGATTTCAACCCCTCCTATTCGCTTTCAATTCTAAAATGAATATTATGCCTACAACCTTTATAGCATTATCATTTGGTGAGCTTGTGGATGTGGGCAACCAAACATTTATGACGGCTGCCTTTTTCAAATTATATGTCTTGTAAGTGACCGTTTTGTTTGTCTATAATTCAGTTGCGCTGCTAAATTGTCGGCCCTGGAGGGTGCACTAAAAATAATCTCAAAGAGAGGCGAGTCAACAGTAGTTTAAATAATGTAAAATAATCGTCGCGTATTTTAGAATTCTTCACAGCAACGCTTTATTTTGCTGTTACTACTGTACATTAAGCACATTGTTCGTTTTTCATGGAAATAGTGTGTGGGTTTTAAGTGCAGTATTAGTGTTTTAAAACTGTTTTATTTAAAAGTAAATGCAGTCATAAATTAAATGAGTGTAATGAAAGTAACAAATAATATAGAGTTAGCGGTCAGCATGCACCTCACAATTTCAAAAGACCCTTGTCACAAGCAGCATAAAGAATCTTGGAAAAATATAGTCTATATGTGGTGAATTGTGTCCATTGTCCATTCAAAATCTAACTTGTCACCTCAGTGAGAAGAACATTCTTAAGTAAATTGTTCCCAGTAGTAGTACTTTGCACCACGTCACAAAATTCTCAAGTGCTAAGATGTCTTAAAGTTCAGAGGACAAATCAATTCTCACTAAAGTGTGAGATACCAAATGCATTGTAAAATTGCAAGAAAGCATTTCGAACCAACAAATGCATTGAATATTTTAGTAAACGTGTTTTCCTATTATTCGGCACATTAAGTAGTTTTCAACACTTCTCCGCGTAGTTTGCCGCAAAACTACTTGAATAAGCGCCTTACTAAAATATAAAAATATTAAAAACTTTATTCCTACAGTCGGAAACATTCTTAAGATTCATGAATATTCATGCTGTCACAATGTTTAGACGTGTTGGTATTTCATCATTTTAATTCCTTTCGGAACTTCGGAAAAGTACTTGTAACATTTCTGGTGGGTACGATAAGTACGCAATTAGTTTACTTCCTTAGAGTATTGATTACTAAGGGCTTTCTACGGAGCTGTTTGAGTGATTGAGACCATTGAATACATGCAATAAGAACTGAGAGGGTATTGTGCAGGTGTGTTTCTCAAGAATGGTATAAAACTCTCCTCCCTGTCATAAGACTCTCAAGAACGAAGGATTATTTGCACGGGTCCCTTTCATGAGTTGCTCATAATGAGTCAGGACTCTCTTTCTATTTGAGTTCATTGAGAGCAACTTAAAACTTTGTGTAGGAAAACATGAAGGTTTTTTTGTAAACTTCATGTTCAACGTTCATATATATTGTTGTGGGCAGGTGTTCAAACTCACAACTTTGTAATTTAATCCTCATGGAAAGAGCTTTACGAAGAAATATCTGCCTATTCTTATTTTGAGGGTTGCCAGTATATCAAAGTTCCCTTAGTTGATGGATAATCCAGCCCATTAAAAAATGTACAAATAATAAGCCTCAGGTTCATCGTGTCGCGTACTAAAACCTTCTGTGCACTCTATTCATTGGCTTTCTACATTAGCATCAATATGGGTTACTTCTGGGTTCTGAGGAAAACATATGAAACACCGAATATAAAAATGCTTGGCGAGTTCCATTGTACCAATGCAATTAGTTGTTCAGAAACAAGACCTTCAGAAAATGTCCCTTACCTTCCGAGAAATAATTAATTTGTATTTTTAACCACATACCAGTCACTATCTCAAACAAGAAAATATTTGAGTACTCACTCACTCGAAAGTCAAAATATTTACATTCCTCAGTAGACAAGTTGACTGTTTTAAGTCAGCTACACAAAAGACAATGGAGGCTTCTAGCGTGGCACATGGAGTGGAAATGAAATGGCAAACAGCAAGCATACTTTACACAACGCAATACATTTGGTTATCATAATGAATACATTAGAGTTACGATTGTTCTATCAGAAGTATTCTGTCAATGGCCATGTATGTTAATGTGTATAAGAAGAGGATTAGTTTATTGATGTAAGAATAATCACACACGGCAAATCGATCTTCGTCGACATGACTGAGATGATGATTGGAAGATGACTTTCACGAAGGCGATGCCAGCAGGCAGTAATTCTTTTTATCATAAATCAGACTCGGTCAACGTGAGCAGTTCAAGGTGGGAGGTTATTATTCTTATTGAATGTTGAACGAACAAACGACAAGATGTTTTCCTGCAACATCAGTCTTCTTTTAGTCAGCTACACTTGTACATCTACTAAATGGATGGCATTCATCAGTATCGAGAGAGTAGACCGCTGTATGATTTATTATTAAATGTAATGACACCACAAAATTGTTTTAAATAAAGGTTTGTTGGCTGCTTGCTTCTGCTCCTGCATTTACGGTTCCACGTCTGATGAGTTTTTGATGGTCGCGTATTCATCTGTTCATGTGAGGACACGTTCGACTCCCAAGTCTTGAAGACGTGAACATGGCAATTAGGAATTCTTACTGAAATTAAGTTCAATTCATCAAGCATTGTGAGTAACTGAGCTTTTGAATATGAGTGAAGTTTGAAGTTTCACATAAGCTGTGAGGTATAGAAAAAGGTATACTTCTCCAGGTAAGTTTAGTGGGTGAGAAAATGTCTATTAAGGAAGTGGGAGACACATCTCAAGAAGAAAGGTAAGCAGTGACCAAAACTCGATAACAAAGGTCCCTGGAGAAGATCACAAAGCTGGATCTCTGCTCATAGTATTGTTGAGCACCTCCAACGAAGCGACCCACCATGCCCTCCTGCTGCTCACATTTCGGCTCCCATGTAAATACTTATCATTGATTGTGAGTTGTTGTGTGAACACTGCCGGCCTTCATCATCAACATCCTCAAGATGATCTCTTAGTTTCGTGTAAATGAAGGTGCTGAAGCAAACTGGAGAAAGATGTATGGAGAGAAGTGTAGACTCAATTTACCCCTCGGATGACTTTGCCTGTCCTTCCGAATATCTTCACTCAAGTGTCGAACGAGAATCCTACCGTTGAAAATGAACCTATTATTATTCTGTTACTTATTATCGTCTGTATACATCTGTTGAATGAAGACAAAAAGATGCCATGCCTTGGTCGGGTTTACGTCCAAAAAGACAATGGCAAAGGACAAACAATGAGCTCAAGATAATAAATAACACTGCCACCACCGGTCTCAAGTCTTTTCGGACATAATAGCATGGATCCATTTCATCATCACTATTATGATTAACCATTACGTCTTCTTTTACGCTTTCTTCCGTCCCAGTCAGAACTCCGATGAAGTAATCAACACCTCAACGTCTGGAAGGAGAGATGCTTTTTGCTCCTTCAATAGCTTGGCTAGTTTTGGACCTACCCTTCCAGAGTTGTTGCGTGCTTCTCAGGGGAAGGTTCTTTCCTCTTAGGAAATTTCGTAGCGGTAGGTAAGTTTAAGTTAGGAGGTGAAACATGTGAAATTCCTTGCTCTTTTCTGACTATTGTTACATCCGCCCTTCCTATTGATTATTGAGATGTTAAATGCCTTACACTAACCATTTGCCATTCTATGTGGCTCGGCGAGAGACAGTTTTGTGTGAATTCAATAATGTCTAGAACATCTCAATGATGGCTTCTGGTGGTTGAATGGGCTTAAGTTGTAAGTAAGGATAATTTCGGATGATGGTGTGGCTAAAGTATAATAACAATGGTCATAACTCTGGAAATAAAAGACAGGAACTGATTCCTAGGTTCACTAATAAAGGGCCAAGAAAGGCGTGAAAACTCTAACACAGTTTTCACTTGTAAATTAATATACATTATTATTTGCCCATCTTAAGGGTGGCTCATCTCATTGTTCTCTCGTGTGGCTAAGGGCTCGAAGTACTGCGTGGCGCCAGACCTGTCTGAGCTCTGCATCTCGTCGACCCTCAGGTACGAACTTAATGTCAAAAGCGAAATGAGCAACACGGAGAGATGATGTGTGAGAAAGGAAGGATTTACCCTGTCCTACCAAGTGACACTTTGGACACGTTTTCAAATTACTGTAATAAATGCTGTCGTAAATTCACCAACTGGCAAATGATCGCGGTGTACCTGAAAAGTAATGGTAATTGATCTGATATTTAAGCATTCTTGACTTCAAGGAATGTGGATGAAAGATGTAGTGGTCAGAGACTGATGAGGCTATCACAAGTATTTCTGGGGGTGTGGCTGGAACAAATTGTTTGAAAGGGTGAAAGCATCGACAGCAATTGACATCAACAGTTACATCAGTCAGTCGTGATTTTGGGTGACGTGTAGCTGAAAAATTCTGAGAATAGCAAGACTTCTTAAGAAGATACAAAACCTAGAATATCCTGTAACACAAATTGTAACATCAAGTGATGTTTGTATGTATAAGGAAAAGGGGTGTTAAATAATAATGTTATTCTAGAATAATTCTATGTAGAGCATGCAAAAATTAGCAAAACTTTAGGTTAATCGAGTGCGTACTTGCGTACGGTTATATGCATCTGCAAGTAAAGTGTATTCAGAGACACATAAAGCAACTATTAGCACATCATCGCGTTATGTTAACATGCAGTCAAATAGTATAGAGGAGGATCAGAGAGAAGAGTGTGTGGAGAAAAAATTATGGAATTCATGTTGATAATTTTGATGTGAGACTATTCACTTCCAAGCTAGCCTGAGTTTTTAGTGTTGTAGACAAGCCAGAGAATCAAGTCATTTGCATAATGACTTACATAACCGCAGGGGTTGGAAGTTGTAAGGAGATGCAGAATAGTCAAGAATGCATAATAATCTAATCTTCCCTAATTCATTTTTTACCCTTGCTCATGAGTGCATATTATTGATGAGTATTTAGTAAATATTATTTGTACGAATCTCTCCTCCCGGAGGATTCAAAGCGTTCAGAGAGAAGTTATGCTTCTTAAATGTTCATAATGCCAGCGTCTGACTGAGGGAGCAGAAGTTGAAACCGGCTTTTGTAATATAATGAGATTCAAGTGAGGCGGATCTTGGAGAGAAAGGCGGAGTGAGTGAGGCATAAACGCTTATATGAATGGCCTAACCCATCAGCCTATAGAAGACGGTTTGGGCCGGCCTGAAATCTTCATTTCCTTCAACTCTTTCGTGCCCCTGATCTCATCTTCAGTAGTTCCTTCCTCTTCCCAAATGAGTCAGGATCGCTTCGGAAGAACTTCTCGCGTCATGCTCAAAGTTGCAATCTAGTTCACTGGGGTTCTAGGATATGAGGAGTTGAGGAGTGAGAAAGAAATTGACATTATGTATGCCTATGCAAATATCCCAGTGTCAAATATATTCCTCTATTTTGTCGATGACTTAGTAGAAGGTCCGCATTAATTATGATGAAATGATGATGATGCGTTTTATTCTATGATTCCTCATTTATGGGAACGGATGGCAAGCGTTCGATTGAGAAACACTTACAAGAAAGATGGACTGTCGATGAGAGGAACCCTTAAGGAAGACACATATTGAATACTCTTCATACACATTATAATGTCTCATACTTATAGTTCTGCTGGAAAGTGACCAAGTGACTGTGTGAGAGGACGACTTCCTAATAAACCTACCTTTCTTCTTTCGGACAGGTAGAAGAGCAGATGTAAAGAGTCCTCCTATCAGCCTCTTGTACCAACGCTACTACTAATAATATTAATATGTTAAGCTAAAAGCCGACTCTTGTGTTGAGAAGTACCCCATGCATAACACATCCACGTTATTTGATGGGAAGCAGTGAGAGAACTTTTTACCTTCATCTCATTCTCTCTCATTTACTATTGCGTGTTATACGGTCTACCTACCTGTGAGACTTGAAGACTCAGGAGAACCCAGAAAGACAGTCTCATTGATTTGATCAACCTCTCTCTCCAGCAGTTGATACCTCCAATACTACACACGGGGAATTAGCGTTTGACACTTGTTTTTCTCACGTTGCAAATCTTGGTCAAAAGTGCTACCGGTTAGTAACTCACCATTCAGTAACTCACGCAGCAGCATTCCCAAGAGAGTCTCAATATTGACTTTCTGCTCCGGACAACACACACCAATCTCTAGACAAGGTTATTCCAAATTCCAACTGCATTAATTGTCAGTTCACCTCCAATCACCTAAGGTTCTGGCTCATTAAGCAAATTACTTGTTTTTTGCACCGAGTAAACGGTGTAAAAAACTCACATCCGCCAATTCGTCATCTCATCCATTTCGTAAATGGAAAAATCCAAGCGATTGAAAGTAGACTCCACCCGTAAAACAAACTGCAAAACTTGGTGATAACAGGAAAGGAAGATATGAAGTATGTCAGCCTCTCCTGACTTAAAGAAGTATGTCGTCATCATCAGTATCCTTATTACTCAGATGAAATACCCAATTTCGCCAATCATAAGTGACGTTCGCTTGTTCCAAGACAATTTTCTTGGTTGTTAACATCTTTGAGGGGAATGAGACTATGGAAAAACCCTTCGAATTTATTCCATCAGAGAAAGTGAACAGTTTTTTGGACACAACCCAACATCATCTCCTTTGACAGTGGTGCGGTAGTGTGGTGTAATTGACTCAATCACCATAAAAGTTTTACTTCTCTTGTCATCATAAATATTCTGGTAAGAGATACTTTTCTAGCAAAGTGAGAGAAAGCAATCAACACGAACAAAGGTTACCCTTCTACACATAACTATCCGTATATGCAACTTAATTTCCTCTCCAGCAGCTCGCAAGCTCTTAAAAGCTTTTTACAAAAACTAAAAATCGCACTCCAAAGCTACAATTAGAATTGGAAAACATGAGACAAATGTTCACCAGCTTTCTGAGCCATCATCATCACGAATCCTCCCTTCCACTGGAAAGCATCTTTCTGCTCATCAAAGCTGGAAGAACTGCTCAGAAACATAGTTGCTATTGCGGACGAGAAGAACGGGCAAGTTGTGCTGAGATTTCTGCAAAACACTTCCAAGCAGCGTGTCTGAGGTAGTGAAAAAAGGAACAATTTTATCCACAAGACTGATTGAAGAAGACTGAAGGCTGGCGAGTGGTTTAAAGGAACTTTCCCCTATTATGATTCTGGTTCTTTTGAGTGGACGAAAATCACTGTTTATAGCCATAATCATCAGAAGATCAACTTAAGGAGAACTTAAGAGTGTTTTTATAGTTTTGAAACTCGACTACTTTAATCGCATATACCAAAATGGGTGTGAATCCCACCTTCTCCGTTTTACTTTTAATCGTAAGTTTTCTCCTGGTCATTATTGTGGGCTCAATGGTCCCGACGTCTTCAGCACGGATTCCTAAGGGAAAAGGCAGAGGAAGTAGATGGTGGTAAGTTATTTTATCTTAAAACACTCGTACATTATGTTGAAGCGTCTTCTTTATTCTCTTTATGAAATAAGCTGTCCGTCTTACATCTAGCCACAACTTAATTCAGTAAATACTTAGCAAGACATATTCCATTGTTCCCTGAATAATGTCCTTGAGTAAAGTTAAAACTTACATGAATAGCAGTCTGTAAAAGGCTTTTGTCCCCTCCCATTTTACACAAGCTTACATTTGACATTGTAATTCGACGACGGAACAAATTGCTGGAATAGTACGGTTTGTTCATGCACACCTGAGATATATTTATTCCTTACTAGGGACGTAGTTTGCTAGTGGACACGTTTAGTGATTAATAGTGATTATTAGGAAAGAATTCTGTTGAGTGAGATGTCTTTAAAGTCATAATTGTTGATTTGAAACTCCAGCTGGATTCGACCAAACTAACAACATTATAGCTAGAAATTGAAAATTTTCAACTGTCAGTAATTTTAAATGTGTTTAAACAGCATTTTCAGAGTAAACAGTATTCAATTATTGAAATAACGTTATATAAACAAAATTCAAATAATTCAAAGCTTGTTAAATAATAATCATAGATTACTGGAGCCTAAGAAAATATAATAATGTGGATTTTTGTATACAAATACCGGGTTTAGAAGCACCAAGGAAAGCGATACACACCCTTGGAGTGTGTACAGGGTGTTATGAAAATTTCTTGCAGCTATGTACCAAATAGAAGTGTAGAATTTATGTTGAGGAGAATGCTAATTCATTCATTTTACGGTAGTGATGGTCCATAAAATGACAAAATGAGGAGAGTAAGTTATTACTTAAGCAACAACGCCGTGAGATGACCTTTTCAGGGCGAGTAGATGAGTTTATACTTTAAAAGAGACCATTGAGTTGAATGGAAGTATTTTAATGCACAGTGTTCGTCTATTGGAACATGTTAGACACTTCATATTGTCACCATCATTTGTACATTTTGGTTTGGATGGGACCATGAATACGAAACAAGAGATGAGTGAGACTTTACAAATTATTCAGTCTGCTAAATGGCATATATGTACACTTTTACTACACTGTGATTCACATGAAAAAACGAGATAACAGAGGGGAGCTTTGTAAGTGTACGTGAACGAGAGTTGATAAAGAATTTTCCAGTGTTTACGATATTGGTGGTGGAAAGACCAGGGGAAAATTAGTGAAAGGTACATTATGTTAGAGTTGACAGAAGGTAGCACACGTAGAGATGCGAGGAGGCTTGTTACGCATTGTTGTGTCGCAGCATGAATGGAGAAGTGCGAATAGAAATACGAGAGGAAGTAACATTCAAAAGGCTTTTTCAGAGTCTCACCGCATTCACCTTTTCATCCTGGGAGTTCTCTTTTAAGCAACATCTCAAAATGTAATAATAAGCTACTAAGAGTACCAACTTCTGCTTCCAGAGACTCTAACCAAACTGTGAGAATAAAGGATTTGTTTCTAGGTGCAATAATTATAAAAACTTATCTAGAAATCAAAAATGTTTAACATCGGAACAAGGAGATCATGAACTCGTGTCTAAGAACAATGGTGTACACGCTTTCAAAACACACAAGATTGTATCAAGCACCGTGAAAAGACTACACAACTACTGTTAGCTAAGATATGATAAACGGTAGATCATGATTCTCAAATAAATCCAAGTGGGAGAATGTTTCAGATAAAAAATAACTTTTTCTTCGTCAAATTCAACATTAATACTCTCATAGATCTTCATTCTGTCTGGGTGAGTGTGAGCAAACATTATTCTCCTTATTTGTTCAGGCTTATACACAATGTCGGGTTCACTTTCTAAGTTTAGAGAAGAGTAAAGATGAATAGCAATGAGAACAAATCCTCTTGAAGTACTAGAAACTCTTTGAGTATCACTTAAGAAAGCAATTATGCTGCATAAGACTTGAGAATGTTCTACAAGAATGCATTATCGCATTTCAAACATTCTCTGTGTCTAAAACTGTCTAGTAAAGACTATGCAAGGAATATCACGGAGGCAGACCTAAAGTCACTTTGAGTTAATCACACGAGATAGAGCACCAGAAAGTCTTGAAAACTAAGTTGTTCCACCCACAGTCTAAAAATCTATTAAAGAGCTCCACTTGTCGCATATTCCGTTAAGTCATGAATGCAGGTAAAATGAAAGTGAAATCCTCTTGGCACCAGACTGGATTAATTTCAATAACTTTACCGTCTGCCTTCTCTCTGCATATATTTTATTTTAAGGTGTGTTTGCTTTTATGTGTTGTCATCAGTTCTGAGTGAAACCGAAACTGGTGCACATGTCACTCTCATTTGTGTTCATTATCGAGTCAGATGCCTTTTAAAGAGATGAGAGATGCTGTGGAAAAATAATTATTACCCTTTTCCCTCGCTGGCATACCGATGACACTTCATACGGGATTATAGTTGACACTTGAATTGTTGTTAGAGACCAAAATACTCAATTATTTTGTTATTGACCGAACAGACTTACGGAGCCGGAAGAAGTCTGTGTATAACGTACGACAAGACTTTAAAACTTAAATACAGACCACACAATAACTTAGTGTATAATTGACTCATTCGGAAAAGAAATCTGATCTGTCCCTGGAAACTACATAGGTACTAGAGAATACTCATTTTTCCGGAAATTGGAGTGATCAGAAAAGTTTTTATTAAACGATTCCATTGAGAAAAGTAAGACGTAGAGTGAATGAGTAGCGAATTTCAGTTACACGACCGTTAAAAATAGAAAATATAATCTGTGTGGAATTGACAGTCAAACAGCAGTGGGAACAAAGTGATTGGAGATTCGTTACACTCTTACGATCTTTTCTTTGTCCTTTGAAGTGATACATCCATTGTGGAGTCAATTGGAACCAGATTGAGTTTCGAAGATATGAGGATTACATTACAAGGTTTGCATTTGAGTGTAACAAATAATGGATGCATGACAGGTTAATCCTTCATTCACAACTTCCCATGTTTGTTATGTTAGTCCTCAGAAAGGAACAACGCCATGCAGAAGTGTCAGGCAGAACACATCAAGACAGGAATAATATATTACCTGATAGTTGTTCCTCTTTGCTAA
>JAQGAB010002317.1:0-12452 GCA_034696565.1 Isotomurus graminis
CCTATCTGGTTAATTACTGTAATACTGTGTCTCACTTCGATTAGTTCCATTCTTATCCTTAATTTATGCTCTCCTATTCTCATCACAATTCGCATGTTCAACTCACGTCACCCTAGCGTGTGCAACAGAATCGATTGCAATTTCGTATGCTTTGCCTACGAATTTTACCCATTAACTAACCAATTCATTTGAATGGTTCTCTGCATGTTTTGTATAGAAAGCAGGGATGTGTGACACAGATAATAAATTCTTCATATGGAAGGAAAAGTAATAAATAGAATAATAACTCGGATACTCATCATTGATTAGCATGATGAACTGTAGGAACGAGGAGATCCACTTAGATTCCTGTCCAATCGGAGTAGAATTCTGTAGAGACTCTTGTGAAGAAGATTTGCAGATGACAGTGAGCCATTTTGGAATGAAGTTAACTTAACTGAGCACTGAATTAAAAATACTTTCACATTCACTTTCATTAGGGAGGAAATAAAATGTAGTCTTCAAGATTCCCGTGAACGATGACAGATTCGACGGTGAATTTCTTAAAGGACGTTGTCATTACTAGTTAAGGTGAAACGAAGCGTTATATGGTGGATGAGATGAGATGAATTGCCGTTTGTGTGAGAGCTTCAGATGCATTTTTAGAGATGTGATGATGAAGATTCTTGTGTAGATCAGTTGTGTGGTCAGAGCTTAAGAATCTGAAACAAAATACAAGCAATGTAATTAGAAATATTGTAATTTTAAATTTGTCACTCTTGTAAGCTGTTCTATTAAAATCGAATGGTAAATTAATTCTGCGTTTAAGCAGGTATAAATATCCCATAGGCCGTCACAAAGTGTTAATACAGAAACATTTACCATTATCGCTTCCTTCGGAATGAGACTCGACCTTTGACTTGTTTTCCTTTTTCCACTTCATCCTCCTGTTCTGGAACCAAATCTTGATTTGTCGTTCAGTGAGACACAAAGCGTGTGCGATTTCGATACGCCTTCTCCGCGTCAAGTAACGGTTGAAATGGAACTCCTTTTCCAGCTCGAGCGTCTGGTAGCGCGTATACGTCTGACGTCCTCGTTTCCTCTCTGCTTCAAACCCAAAGACACACGTCAACATTAACTATTTTGCATAATACGTCTATAATTACTAATTAACTATGTTTGCATTCAATCGCACCGCATATTTTATAGACAACTTGTAATACAAGGAATTAAATGAGCAGTACAAATCAGTACATGAGAAACACTTTATGAGAAATCATCTTCCACACAATAAATCATTCATCTGTCAGTCTCTCCTCCCTTCCTTCAAAGAGAGATTAATTGTTCTTCTGAAGAGTCAGTGGGACTTCTTAAAGTTGCATTCAGCCTACAAAACTATACTACAAGCTGCGAGAACCATTTTAGACTAAGGAAAAAATTGATGCTGCCCATTACAATCACCTTTTCGTCTAAAGCCTCGAAGCGTTAATCTCTCTGTCTCTCCTCTATCCCGTTTAAAGGTTTTCTCCTTATAGTTGTTGACTGTTATTTCACTTCAGAATTTGTACGTTAATAATTTGTAAGTTGGTTGGTGCATTGATGATTGGACACATCTCAAAAAGTGAGTGACATGACAGGAGTTACATGAGAGCTCATCTCGGAAAGTGTTCATTTACAATTAGACATGCCTTCAAAGAGTCGTCGTCTCGTCAGAGTCAGAGGAGATATGGTATGCAATCTACAATAGATGTGTGGTTGCAATGTTCTTTGACAAGATACAGACAGAATTATAATTATAAGACTGTATATAGTGGGAGTCTACCTGTGAAATGAATTTTTACGTTCATTCGTTTCGTATATATCGCCATAAGGTATTCTAGTTTCTAGTATTCTGCAGAAGAAATTTCTACTAGAGGTAAAACAACCTGCGCGTGTTGGTGAGTATTGTAACGAACAAATAAATATTTACTCTTTCGAGTCTGGATAGAGATCGATACACATTTAGGATCAGTTAGAGATGAGTTTTGTTATACACATTAAAGTGTGGGCGATAAATATTCATGGGAGTGTGTGTATAAGCCACAAGGACTTGAGAAGAGTGAGCAGATGTGAGAGTGTCTCTCGTTTATTAATTACGAGAAATAGAGGCAGCCATAAATTAGGACGAGACTGACATATCCCTCTGTCAAACACTCACCCCTCCAGCCATGCAAAGCAAAGTTGGAGAGTGTACAAAGTAAAATTGAATGCTAAAACTGATCTCCTGTGCTTTGCTCAGGGAAGGCTAAGCTTTAATCCGAAATCCGAAGCTAATCTGTAGTGAGCAAGAAGAATTAGAGTTAATAGAAAGAGAGGCTAGAAGAGAGTTTACGGTACAGGAACAGACTTCAAACTGTTTCAAAGCGTATAGCATGTCTGAGGGTTAAACAATTTTGGAGAAATATAAAAATGCCACAAAATAATTTGCTTTGCTGGCTCTTTAATAAAAAGAAAATAGGTTCAAGAGTTAGTAAATACGAGAGAGAATAATGAATGGTAAGAAAGATTATAAAACGTGTTGTGAATTACAAATTACTTTGAGGAATGAAAAATGAGTGAATGCTTCTAATGATGAGTTTGATCTTTTGTGTTATTCCATTTACAACTGTGAATTGTATGGGGATGTGTGCAAGTTTATATGGATTAAGACATTAGTCATTTTGTCATGTGAGGAAGAAAGGTGATAATGATGATGATGATTTCATTGCGTACTGTTATTCTGTGTGTAAAAATCCGTTCTTTCAAATGAGTCCAACAGTGTTTAATTACTTTTGCAATTATTCCTCGTGTAGTAAATTCTAGCTCTATATTTAATACACCTGGCTAGATAGAATTGAAACTAGTTTTATTTTTCTATAGCTATTTATATCCCAGATCTTTTTCAGTAGACTGTTTAATGTTTTTAGTTGATTTCTCCTGTATAGGAAAACCCAATTGAAAAGTAGAATTTAAACTGCCTTTTCCTTATGTGTGTCTAGCGTCAAATACAAATTATGCAGTTGTATGATTGGATGTTTTATGCAAAAAAATGTTAACTGTATTTGACTAACTTGTCAAGCTTGTCATTCACACAGGCCAAAAATAATTTTTCCTCTTCGTCTACTTCAACTCTTATGGAGTTTTGACTTCTTGACAGTTTTTTCATCCTTCATTTTGTCTTATTTCCTGCACGTGAAGGAAACCACACAAGACAGTGTAGTACAAACTAAAGGAGTAACTCCTAGTATCACACACGACTTTCAAATGTCATGATGATGAACCACAAACCCAAGTTGAAGATGAACAGTTACTTATAAAAGATCCACACACACACAGACACTTTCACGTCTAATAAACGAGGAAGAAGGTTTAATAATATCATCTTCACAAGACTATACACTCCGTTGTTTGTGGTTTCTTGTCAATCTCTCAAAACCCTTTTTATACACACTTTGTCAGAATTCTTGAAATGCTTTAAAATATCAATTTCTTGTGTTTATTTTCTTTGGATTGAGTGGAGGATCTAATAGTAATCTTGTTTGCGAGATTGAAGACATACACTCACACTCTTTGCACTCAATCTGGAACTGATGATTTGACGTCTTATTCTTGTTCATCGGAACATGGAAAGTCTTGTGTGGTGGTCTTCCTTAAGACTTCAAGAGTTCATGGGCATCTCATTATACTACTCAATTCCCTTTTGACATTGTCACTTTGACGTGACAACTGACAACTTCTTTTCTCATCTATTTGTTTTACACCATAAAACCCTTTAGTGAGTTACTTGACCTATGGGGTCTTTAAGGTTCTTCATAAGAATAAGAAGAATAATAGACCGGGTAAACTTGACCTTCTCAAATGATACTTTATTGCTTTTTTGTTACACAAGTCATAAAAATGTAGTTTTGGAGGAAGATGCTATTGCTCCAAGTGCCGTGAGCCAACAGGACTACTCAAGAATCGACTATGAGGTGAAACACAAGGAAGTCTATACGGCCCTAGTCTTCTTAAACCCTTTCTTAGGTCGTAATTCATCCTGTCCAGATGGTCTTACGCAATATTATAACCTTCTCTGGAGAAGAGGAATGCACTCTAAGCAACTGGTTGGACGATCTCAGGTGCAATAGAAACACAGTGTGCTTTACCTTCATTCCTCAATGATGAATTAGTGACAAGTGAAGGCTTAATCAACTTGCAGTTCAATTATAAGAAGTGTCTTTAAATAGCAACAGGTCTAATAATACTGCTTTCACCTTCCTACACAAACTACATAATATGATATCCGGTTACTCACTATTCACTTCTGAAGTACACAAGTTCTGAATAAGGCAATGGTAGGAATATTATTTAGTCTTTTCTCAGCAACTACTCCTGTCCTAACATCAGAGATGGTGGGAGATACTGAGTGGGTGCAATAATTTAATGGCTTGTTTATGTAATAGAGAATAGAGAGGGTCATAATGCATGCACAAGTAGACTAAGCCATAAACCTTGGACGGCCTTGAACTTTTGGCCAAAAATTAGCCATTAACGCAGCTCTTAATGCCAGCCATTTATTTTTATTGCCTCACAACTCAGTCTGCTGCACTCTCATTCCTTCCCTTTCTCTTTCCTCTAAAAACCACCATACGCAGCTACTTAATATTACGGGCTTCGTTGAAAGTGAAATCGGTTCTTGAATATTGTGTAACTGCCTCCTATTAATTCCTACTGCTTTAAGAACCCTCCTTCGAATGATACAATCTTTTAATTGAATGCAGTGCGATTTAAATTAATAAGAATTGCAATATGACTGTGCTTACCGAACTGACTCCTCATCCAAGGGTAGAGGGGACTAGGTAGAGCAGCAGCAGGACTATTCTGTTGTTGCGGACTTTGGTGTGGATTTCCCCCGTGGTGGGGGTTGCCTCCTTGGGGATGAGGACCTGGAGGGGGAATTCCCACTCCATTTCCTCCTCCTCCGGTACCTTGAGGATGAACTTGGTGTGGATGTGGGGGTGGATGAGCACCTCCCATAGGACCTCCGGGACCTCCAGGACCACCACCACCATACATTCCCATGTGATTATGATTCGAGTGGCCATTAGGAGTCATAGGTCCTCCGTTCATTCCTCCGTGACCCATTACATGAGGATCAGGACTTAGTGGGGGACCTGTCATGAGTCCTCCAGGAGGAACTCCTCCTCCACCAGGAGACACTTGATGCCCTACAGGACCTCCTTGCTGTTGTTGTTGTTGCTGCTGTTGTTGCTGCATTTTGCATGACGAGTATCCTCCAGTTGCAGGACCCATGTTGACCACATGTCCTCCCATGGGGATCCCTGGATTGACTGACGGGGGTGGCGAAGGTGGTCTATATTGATTATCAAGGATCTGACCACCCCCTTGGCCGTAGTAGTTTGCAGGGCCTCCAGGAACTGCTCTGATGTCTAGTCGATCATAAGGAGGAAACCGAGGGTAGATGGGTTGACCTTGGGCATTGTGGTGGGGAGTAGACCCTCCTCCACCACCCCCACCCCCTTGACCCGGTCCACCATAATGGTGAACGGTGTTGTGACGTGGGTCGCATGAAGGGTCAGTAGGAGTAGCTCCGTTCACTGGAGTCGTGCATGTCTGGTAGTGATCCGGAGTGCCGTTTCGCAAGTCCGGAATGTATGAGTTGGAGAAGTAGGAGGTCATTCCGTGGTGGTGGTGGGGGGGCCCAGGGGGCAGCGAAGAAAACGATGAAGGGTCCAGGGCTTCCAGCTTCGTGCTTTGAGGGTACCAACGTGTTCCTCAAAGTTTTAAAGGTTAGTTGGGGTGACCGTAGACAGAAGAAGAAAGGCTGACTGTCTGTCCTTTCTCTTCCTGATGATTCTCGTATACTTGGGTCCTTCTGGGGTTAATAAGTGATCTTGATTTGTATTGAGTGGGTGTGTGGCTTATTAGATTCAATTGTCGTATACAGGTGAACTAGAATTCGGGTGTGATCATAGGTAACTCAATTCCCAAGGGTTTCTTGTTGGAGTTATGTCTTCATCAGCCGTGTGTGAGGGTGTGGTTCTTATGTAGTACGGATTTCTTTTGTTGAAATCTTGCTCTGCAATAAGACACAATAAGGTAAATTAAACACAAAGTCTTAGCTAGCGACATTTAGAGCATCTATCTAACTATTAATTTCAATGGACCTTCTTAAGGCTAAGCAGCGTTGAACATACATATTTTCTGCATAATTCTTACAGTACATTTAACTCGATCTACACAACTTTTTCAATGCATAAAACACTTTCTGACTCACATTTTATGTTTCTGTGTCATTCATAATGAAATACGTAGACATGTTAACCACAAGACAAGTGGATTTAATCAGAATATCGAGTAAAAGTTCATCTGCATTTGATAAGACTGCACATATTATCTTCCGTTCGTATCCGCACAAAAGCACAGAAAGAGATGCGATGAGAGTTGTTTAAAGATTGAAGTAAACGTGGCCCTTGGGAGTAATTGGGTAAACACATACACACATACTCATATAGACGAAGCTTGGTTCTTCTTGGACCATCTCCAAACTAACCTGCCTCAAGATATACGAGAGAGTGCAACAAGTACTTGTGTATGAACCACACCCCTTTCATATGATTCTAGAGACTCTTGTGGTATTTGATTTACATACATATAATGCAGTCACCAGTGTCACTATCACACCACCACAAAACTCATGCACACTGACCATACTCAAGAAGGAATGTTACTCGTGTTGGTCTGTAGAGTTAAATGCAATTCCCAAGGCACTAAGTACACAATTTCACCCATATGCATGTGTATAAAATGCCCATGGGAAAGGAAGAAAAGTCCAGACCGGAAGTGGAAGTTACTGTCACTTTCCCCAAGGGTATTTTTATTATTACACGAGGAAAGGGGGTGGAAAGTGTTATGGAATGAAGACTTGTTCTTGTGTTGCTGTTTGTGGAAGGCTGACGGAATGACTGTTAGTTGAGGAATGAATTTGGTTTTGAAAGTGACATGAAACATGTGTCGAACAGAAGATGACAACATCATAATAGTCTCGTAATGAGTCCGACCAGTACCACCATCACCACCAATGAGGCTTCCCATGAGGTACTTATTGAGGGTGGCACCCATTCTCCATCAACAGTGACGACTTTATTTCTTGCCTAAATCGGTTTGAAACTGTTACAGGCTGTCTTTCAAACTAAAAACCTTAACCTGATTTAACTGATTTGCAAGACCGAAAGCCCTTCACATCTGGCTTTCGAATTGATTTTAATTTCAACCTTATAATTCACATGAGAAAGATTGATTATGCAAAAATACTGGAACCTCTGTTTAGCTTTAGGAAGACTTAAAATATCCTGTGGGAGTTGTGCCTGGAACACACACGGTAAAATGTAACAATTCATGCAAAATTTGTCCTCCTCGGGAGACAGACACACCGGGATTCCTGTTCTACGACGATATACAGGGACTGAAAGAAAGTGATTCTAAAGTGTCTCTTGACATGCATCTAGTACAAAAATTATCTTGGGGACACCCCGAGCAGTCCTAACCGATTCGGTTTGACAATGAGCCCATTCAATTACGAGTAGAGGCAAAGTTTCTCTGTACATAACTGCGATGTGTACTTGTGTAGTCATTTCGAAATAAATGAGAGAAAAGGAAACCTTTTTGGTTCGAATGGTTGGTCAAACATCTGCACACGGGGAAGTTGAATGAAGATACAGGCTTTACTAGTTTGTGGAAAGAACTCATGGGCCTAAGTTGGAAGTCTCAGTTGGTGGAAAGGGGTTGGACTGTACTCAGATGAGCCATGACCTAGGCTTTCTTCTTCCCTAGAATTCCTGCCTCATTTCCCTTTTTGGAAAAAATGTCTTTTTGAAAAATTAAGTAAAGGGAGGCTTGTCACGTTGTTACAGGACTCTTGTGCAATTCTTCATGTGTCAAAAGGTCTTTTCAACCCAACTGAAATACCTTTGAATACACACAGCACGTGGAGTGGGTTCTTTATGTGTACTGTGAACTTTTGTACACCAATAGACGCCTTGTCAAAAGGAAATTACGGGGATTGAATCCTTTTTATTTCTATTTGAAAAGCAATATTAATAGATTGATCGATTAAGTTTGATTTTAAGCTAGAATATTAAAAGTATGCCATTAATAATTCGTTAAACTTGACATCTGCTTGTGATTTAAGAACCGCATAGGAAATGACTGAGCACGAACGAATCAGGGAAAGAATTGATGTGGGCTATTTTAAGTGTTGAAGTCTGATGAGGCAGACTCCCCATAAGGCTAATCCCTTTCCTGTCAAAACAACGTGAAGGAAAGGCTTTGTAATATTTCTTTTCAAAGAACGACAAACCGCATCCCCAAATGGAAAGAAAGGATTAAGGCACTTCCTCAAGAAACTAATTAGGTCTTGAAGATCATGTAGGAGACTATTTTTGTTCCACATCCTCGTCTACGGTTTCATGGTGGATATGATACAAAGTACTACGGAGGAAAAAACAGAAGTATTTGGTTTTAAAGCAGAAATGTTAATTTCACATGAGAGCGGAATGTTCCTTTTTGTGTGCGTATTGGTCGGAGTGCAATAATTTATGAAATTGGGTCTCTGTTTGTTGATGCAATTGTCACGTTTCAGTTTATTTGGCAATGAGAGCAATAAAGAAGGAGGAAGAATGAGAGCTCAAGACTCAAGGCTAATTGCCAACTACTTTGGTATCAATCTTGGTCCAAAATAAACCGTCGTTCGAGGCGAGTGTTGCCAGAAGTTTCTTGAAAGAAGTACATCTCGCAATCTGACTTCTTTCTTAGCTATTTCCCTTTTGGAAACTTTGTTTTCTTTCTATTAAGCATTCCAACTTTGTCAAATGCTAATGATTATTGGAATAATGAAACCTAGTATTAAACAAGTTAAATATATCGAATCAAATAATCTCTGCTAAATTAAGTAGTAATCCTTCATCCATTATTATCGTCGTATTGTTTGAATACAATAATTGTTTATATTGTTTAAAGGCAATTCAGAAATGGTTAGTCGAAAGATTAAAAATATTCTGAGCCCTAAATGGTAAAGGAGAATAAGACATTCGGTTCCAAAATATTATCCTTCTACGTGTCCTTAAAGCCTTAGAAGAGCTTTTGGTAAAATGTCTAAAGGATTTAGAGGATGCTGCAAAACCTAATAAAATAATATGCAATCCTTCTCTGCATCAATTGACTAAGGGCAGGGCAGGGTCACTGGATAGTGGAATTAGGTATCAACAAACGACCCACTGGAACGACCCTCTTTCGCATACAGTACAACAAGAACCGTTTGTTTCGTTCATCTACTTTTGTTGACTAGTACATTACTGGAGATAGAGAGGCCATTACAGAGATAAGTTGAGTTTACGACTCATTTTATTGTTTTATAATGGGCCATCAATTTGAGCAAACCCAGAAACATAACAAACACTTGTTGTTCCTCCAGCGTTCTTAGGAAGCACGTAAAGTTAAGGCCGATGAAGGTTCATGCATTTTTACAGCTTTTTTCTACGACATCTTTTTTACATTCCAGGCTCATGTTCTTTACGATTCATTCTTGTGATTGACGGGGGCTGTAAAAAGACCTTGGTTAAGGTTTACTCAATCCTTCTTACGTAATAAACGGTGTAATAAAATACGCAATTTTATTACTTTAGTCACCTACAGTCGCACCATACTCAAAGCTTTTTACCACAGTGGTAAATAATTTTATGGAAGTGTTTACACCATTATTTACGCACCTTTAACCATCTTAACCTTTTTAATGGGAAAGTACTTAACAAAACAAATTTTATTGCTGAATGAGATACATTTTGTATTATTTTTTCATATGCTCAGTTCTTCTGGAGATTTCGACCAAGAAACATTGCTACACTCTACACCAAGCGAGCTTATTTGAAGTGTGTTTTAAACTGCTTAGAGTCGGATATATATTAGGACAGTTAACTCCAGTAAGATTCAATCTAATCTCTCAGTTGTGAGTTATATTAAAGGGTTTAGGTATTCCGATTCTGTAAACTATAATATGCAGTAAGGGAATATCTGGGAGTATCTTTATCTTTTCTATAAGATACAAGTTGATTATTAAAGTGATTGTGTGTGAATATTAAGTCCAAGTGGAGAAAGTGGAGAGAGTGAAGCGGGATGGAGACAGGAGAGGTTGGTTTGCCCTCTTTGGCTTAGAAGCGGATCTATGAGAAGGTAAGGGAGAAAGGCCGTCCATAATAACTCAAACACACCATAACTCACTCAAGTCTTCGAGTGTAAAAGAGACACACACATGCGATGCAATCCAACGCAATCCCGAGTGCTTACGATTATATTAAGACCTGCCCACAAAACTACTTCCCAATAACACCACCATTCCTTCCTTCATTTATTTATCTCCATCTAATGCATGCACAATAAATCATGTACACTAATATTGATCAGGTTTCATTGCACCAACTGATTTTACGGAATTTCTAAATTCCCTAATGGACAGGTTAATAAAAGTAAAGTTTCTCATTCATAAATATAATATTTGGACTGTGTATCAGAAGTTGCATTAAACCTTAATCAATTTTTGTAAGCGTCATAAAAAAATACATTGCACAGGAGCTTAATGAAGTAGGCTTTAAATAAATGTACTATATTTATATCTGTTGCAAACATTGTAGGTAATCTAAGAATTCAGCTCAGTCAAGGTTCCCATGAGTTTTAGTTAATTTTTTCATTCTCTGACTTTCTTCACGCATACACCAGAACCTACTCACTATATTAATTTTAAGTGCAGCTAGAAGTTAATCTTCAGATAACTTTATTACTGTGTATTAGTATTAAGAGACTTGGAATAGGACCAGGGGTAAATATGTTGGATAAAGAGATGAGAATGGAGTTTCGAATGATTGACGGGATGGGGCCATCGCTGAGTCGGGATTGGTACTCCTCACGAGGGTCCATTTTCCCTTCTTTCGACAAGTTCAGCCCTTCTCATTTGTCTCTGACATCCACCATCGTTTCCTTTTACTCACCACAGAAGTCTTTCCCTATTCATGTATTTCATCTCACACTTTTTTCTCAGCTTGTGTTGCAACTTTAAAATCAAAGACGAGTGAAACTGTCCAGATGCACGAGGAAATACTCAACTTCAACAAAAACACTTGAACTTTAAGTTCAAAGACAAAGTGCCATGAAATTGCCCAGGGAGTGTGAGAACTCAGCTTTTTGCACGTTCGTTCCTAAAATACTTTCCTCATGCAAAATATTGTTTGCTAATAAAGATGGACAGCATCACTCTCACTCATCCTCGATAACAAGTTTAGCCAATTTCATCGATCTAATTTTGTTTCCATTAGGGTTACTCGCAAAGAACATATTTTTTAAATGCTTTTAACTCTGATGAAGGCTTGATGAAAGTTTAATACGAAACTTACTCTTCTACACAGTTTCTCTCTATTAATGAAATACTGATACAGATAGATAGATGCAAGGGATTAAGATAATAACTATAAACTTAATAGAAGCTATATTTGGCCTCACCTGGAGGTGATTTATATACAGTAGGATGAATGAGCGAGTGGTTTGTGAATTATCAAGGCATACCAAGTAAAACTAGGCACAGACATGTGTTTTATTTTCGATGGTGAATCGAAGGCAACATAGTATTAATTTAGTAATTGATCAAAATGAAGGGAAAAGTAGGAATTGATGGGAGGAAGGTATATAAGGTTGACTTGGTGTAGAAGGTACATCTGTGGGGCTGTTTCAATGTGTGTTCAGTTGCTCACACACTCCCATTACTTTAATTAGCCTAATTTCCTTCCTTCCTCTCTCTCTACTCTCCATAATTTACTTTCTGCCCAACTAAATCCCTCTCTGCTCTTTTAACCCTCTCTTTTATAACGTGTAATTCCAAACTCGAGTTTCCGCAAATTGCATGGCAGCTAAAAGCGAATTCTTCAAACCCCAAATGACTCATGAAATTCAGGATACACTGAACTCAAAGGGTATTTCAATTTCCATCAATTTCAGTAATTCACAAAGATTATTTGAATAGCTCGCTAGTGAATTACTAGACACTCTTCTAACGTAAAGATTATTCTTCCCCGAGAAAATACAAACAGTTTCGTAAAAAACCAAAAAACCAAAAAATTCAAGGAAAATTACTGTAAAAAAGACCCTGACCGAAAACTGAGTATTTGGATGAGCGATTGACATAAAAGTTTCATGCTTAGTGGTTTCTAATGCAGTTAGAATTGGTGTGGTATGAAATTTATCTTTTGCAAGGTTTTACAGTGAAACGGATGAGTAGATAGTTTCCAATTATCGAAGGAACTATTCGCTTCATTGCTTGGGTTGTTGAGTTTATAGTGAGGGTATTCATAGTTGGCTTTGTAACTGTGGTATCTTAGCAAACTTCCCATGTTTACTACGATGCCAAAAGGAAT
>JAQGAB010002318.1:0-12449 GCA_034696565.1 Isotomurus graminis
AAGGCACTTGGGTGTTGGAGATTCCTTAGGACGCTCACAATATCCTTCACACCAGCATTTCCTATTGGAACATGTGTCGTCTAGAAAGAACCCGTCATCAGTGGTCATGCATCGGGCAGTATCTACGGAAGGAAGTAATTAATACTTAAGCACAAGTAAATGGATGAACCTTTCGATACCTTCTGATTGAGGATTCTGATTAGTTACGTTTAACATGGACATTCCGGTCTTCAGGTCTGCTGGAAGTAAGGATTAAAGAGACTTGAGATGAGATGTTATATTTGCATTAATCAGGAGAGACTTACCCATGAAGAGGATTATAAAAAGGAACCGTGTCATCCTGAATCATTCATTGGAATTCAATGGGAATATATTCATACAAGGGGCTTATTATGGCATACATGAAGGGTAATTAATATAAACGGTCTTAATTGTTGTCGAATCGTTTAATTGTTTAGAGATTGTTAAAATAGTACATGAAATAATGTTCAATGTCATATTAACTATAAGAGCTGATTGATTACGAGACGACAAGATTAGAAATTACTCCTTATTTAATCATCTTTCTCCTTAGACTTGTGTCAAATGTCTTGATGTTAAAAGGAGAGGAAACACGTGAATATGTAACAATCAAGTCTTAGTGAAAAGTATGAGTTTCTACATAACCTGGGGAGACCTGTTGCACGACTGAGACTAGAAACACTACAAAGACACTCAAATCAGTATCATTGGTATCTGTGAAGAAATCATTGAAATAAAACAAAACAGTTTAAAACGAGGAAATGAATACTTAAGAAGACACACATCGGCAAGAGATGAACACATGCTGATTAATCCTTACATTCCGTAATTCTACTCTTCTAATGATTCAAGTCAATTGTGTCCGAAAAACAATAATGTTCTTTGCGTAAGTATGGTTAGCCTTTTTGTTATTTCCCTAGTGGCTTTCCGTGTTGTTTTATTTAAAGCGTCTTCAACAAATAAGCTTTCAATAGTCTCATATGTGATCAGTCAAAGTAAATGAAGAAATCGTTTAGTTGTTTTGCAATAATGACATAATGTGTATCGCAGTTTCTTCCGACACTTTCGATTTTGTTTCTCTTGTTTCTTAATGTTCGTGTTAAATGGGGAAATGGGGTGCAGAAGGAGGAATCTTATTTGCAATGAGATGGGCGTTTGTATAAAAGAATCAAGAATCTCGAGTAAATGCATCAGTATCATTTCATCTCACTCCAAGTTACGTGTTTGCATTCCAAGAAACTCCTCTCGTTTCAAAATGAACAAAGTGGTAAGACAGAAATATTGGAGACTTTAGAATACTTTAGATTACACAGGGAGTTTGTTAATTGCTTGATTTATTCACAGATGTGCTTAGTTCTCGTGGCTTTCATGGCCCTGGCAATTGCTTATGCTCAAGCAGGGGAAACATTGGGGGAATCTGCGACAACTCGAGTTAAGCGAGGAGGACACGGTGGTGGGGGTGGCTACGGACATGGACCAGGATCCGGAGGTGGTGCTGCAGGACCCGTGTACATTTGTGGATACATTGGAAGCAAACAAGGATGTAAGTGGATTGATTGTTTAATGTAAAAGGTAATGAATTTAACGAGGAGTGTAAACTTTCAGACGGAGGTGGTGGTGGTTATGGACGAAAGTAAATCCCTTAAAAGAATGACAATACAACGGCTGACCTGAGGAATATTCCAAAACCTTAATCACTTATGATGACGGGAAAGTCATCAAGTACAAATGTGGAGTGCACAATCTAATCAACGATCAATTCAGAAAATAAGACAAAAAAGACGTGTAATCTGTAGGAACTGTGGAAGTCATAAACTAACCAAAAATTAAAACAATCAAGTACATTTTGAGGAATAGAAAAGATGTGTTCATATTTCCTGGAATTTGTTAAGGGGAAAAATTTATAATAAAAATCGTACGTGTTAATACAAAAGTATGAGTTTTTATTTTATACGTTTGGAAATGCAGTGAAACCATATGGAATTTAAGACTCGCAAGAATCAAAAGTGCTTGCTGACTGGAAGTCAATTCACTATTTGGAACGGTGGAAAGTCAAGGTAGGAGATTTTATCGGGGTTTACATCTGCTTATCAAAGAGAAAGTAGTTCCATTCTGTGATGTAAATCACAAGAAATTGAAGCAGAAGACGTATCACCCTTATCCATTGAACATTGAAGTACAAAATTCCAATTGTGCATCTCAAAAATGCAAATCCCCCGTTTGTCATCTGCGCGTATGAAAGCGATAGCGGTAGGTTATTATAGTTCGCAGAGTAAAGAATCCACGTGGTGTCCTTTTACATGTAAACTTAATTAATTTAATGAACGAATTCAGACAGGAAGATGTAACGTGGGATATCTTGGGCAGTGACCATTCCAACTCTCGCAACTCTCCCCATTGGTTAACTGGATCAGAGGAGTAGACAAACAGACAGAAGATTTTAAAATGTATTTATGGGATGTTCAATATGCATATCGCATTTGAATTGGGTCTCTCGGAATTCCTAATCTGATTGAACGCCATGGAATGATGGAATAGGAATGAATTACTTTGTAGTACACGTACTAATGGGGTTAGGTGAGACACTTGGAGACTTTTATTGTTATTAATTAAGACTTAAGACTACATTAAACGATTTTAAGCAAATTCAGTAGATTCTGGTAACTCGGGAAGGTCAGGTAGAGGTGGAGGAGAGTTTCCCATTTCCTGTTGCATCCTCACGAGTTCTTCGTAGAGAGCTTGTCGGTCAACTCCTAATGATGAGGCCAAGTCTAAGTCTTCCCCTGGAGAGTTAAAGGACAGTTTTTAGTTTCAGACATTCTTAAGCGTTTCTTATTCTACTAAGTGATTAAGTCTTACAGATGTATCTACTGCTTACCTTGGTTTTCTCCTTGAGGAGCTTCGTAGTTTTCATGAGCTCCCCGTTCACCGGAAGTCTGTGTTTCGTCATCACCTTCTCCTCCTTCATCATCTTCTGGAGACGTTTGGGCAAAGCAACAGGATACGACGAGCAATAAGACGACTCCAAATGTAACAGGGGAAAGTTTAAGAGACTTCATGTTTCACTCCTCAGCTTAACAAATAGGAAATAGGAAATGACACTGTCTCCTCTCTTAAAGTCAAAGTGATTGAGAAACTTCTGTTTGCCAATGAATTTATAGGTTTTCTTACAATCCACGGAACGTATAAAAGACACTTTAAGAAGATCTGTTTTGTACGTGTGGGATTCGGTTGAAGAAGATCAAATACATTCACACACAGAATGAGAAATAAGGAAGGAAGACTATAAAGAAACACACCTACACTTGTGTGTAGTATGAGAGAAACAAAGGTTGTAGTGTGAATAGTTGAATTAGTCAAGGATTCAGTGTTTGAATGATTTGTAGGGTAACCTAATTAGAAAGTTAAAGAATTTAGAGTACTTCAAACGTGTGATTAAGTAGAGATGTGTGAGTGCTTAGTATTAGTAATTAATAGAAGGTTGGGGAATTACTGATAAGGTAGGTCGTAGGTGAAGGTGCTTTGTTGTTACTGCTCTGGAGGAATGAGTTCAGGATTAAACTTTTACTTGGCTTAATTTTACATGAATGCATATAGAGATATTTAACTTAATCTTCTTCACGTAAGGGAACAGAATCTGGTGCGGGATGTAGGTTGTCTCGTTTACTAATATTGATTTCCTCAGGAGTGTTTTCTCGCTTGGTTATTGGCGAATGTCTTTCTGCAGCGACGTGTTCTTCAAAGTCTTGGAGTTGTTCTTCAGGAAACAATTGTCTCTTTTCTTGAGCCACTCCCGAGTTTTGGTCTGTTAGGGATCCTCTTTTATTTTGGGAATTCGGTGGGGCAACTTGCATTTTTTCCTCTGGAGAGAGTTCAGAGGAACGTGCAGCAACGCCGTTGATAGTTTCTGCTGGAGAGTTGTCAACGTCAAAGTAAACAAATGCGTCGTTGATTCCTGCTGGAAAGATTTCTCGTTTCTCGGCATACATGGGAATGTCCTGTTCCATTTTTGGGACTGAAGGGCGTTTTTGATTTTTCTTTGCTTTACCAGCTGGAACTTTTTTAGCGCGACCTCCAGCGCGTCTTCCAGCTTGGGTTTCAGGAACAATTCGAGGGTCTTCGTCGGAAACGATGGTGTCGTGTTGAGGAGGAGGGTGACCTTGAGATAACCATGTTGGCAAAGATTCGTAGCGTCTTTGTCCATACAAGTCGTATCGGGACTTTCCACGTTGTCTGGGACGTTCGTAGGCTCTTTCGACCGTTCTTCCTTGTTGTTGTGGCTTACTTCGTTGAGCCGCGACTGCTGGTCCTGGTTTCCCTTTTGGGGTATTCCGTATGCCATTGTCAGGCGAGGGATGGTGTTCCTTAGAATCTGTAAGTAAAGGATGGACAAATGGAGTCGATTTCATTCAGATCTTCATGTCGATTCGTTACCTGATTCGCTTGATTGAGACTCATGATGCGCGTCTCTCATCTTTTCATGACTTTGACTTTCTGTGGATTGAAGAATATGTTAAAGCATAGGAATTAAATATCTAAATAAAGGTTGACTTACCTGAAGAAGATGAGGAGGAGAAGTGAGCATGCCATTTCCTACGGTCAGGCTGATTAGCCCTTCGAGGATATTGGGGATGAACCACACCCCATTCGTCGTATTCCAAATCCATGTCATATTGAGGTTTCCCAAGAGTTAAGGCAGCTGTGGGAATCAAACCAGTTAAGGTACAAATTACAAACTAACATTAGAAGGTTATCGAAACAACGCTTACCGAATGCCACAAGGAGGAATGCCAAGATAACTGTTGAACAAGGAGACGCCATTATTCTTGATTGACGGTGTGAATTGAATGAATACTTCAGGACTCACATGAGTGTTTAAAGGAGTTTACGTGGAGCTTCGCGAAAACATATTTCCGGGTTCAGTTCCCAAGAATCTTAATTGTTTGTATAAACATTAAGAATGGCTGCACAAGACACTCGATTATAAATGATGGACGAGGAGCATGGGACTTTTATGCAACATGGCGAAAGAATACGAATCACATGATTAATTAACTCTTTTAATATTAAACCTCTTTCTTACAACTACGTTCGACAAGTATAAATTAATAATTCTCTTATGTATAAATGATATCATCATCAATTAGGTTCACAGGTAGTTCAATGGAATTATTAAACCGGTGGTTGCTCACATATATTGTCAATACTAAAGCTTCTCAAATACTTAATTAACTCAATTCTTCAGCAATTAAAAATGCGGTTAAAGCTTTGAATCATAATTAATCTATAAATAAAGTTTCAGGTGGTTCGTCTTAAAATTCCATTGGAGTTTAACAGAAAGAAAAAGGGGAAGGCAGCAGGAGCAGTAATTAGCGAAGAAGGCTTAAAACTAAATACATGAACGGATTTTAATTAACATATTGGTCTTATGTGATTAATTCTGTTGTGATGATGGATTGTGTTGAGCCAACGATTGTTTGTGATGATTGCGTAGCCCTTAATGACTCAAGTAACTCGTAATAAAGGCACACGTAGTAAAGATTAGCATTGGAAGAAGCAGAAGAAGAGAGCATGTCGGTGTGATTTAGCACATAGGTCAGTAGGTCATCAGCCTTTACTTAAAGTATTATTTGGTGGGTCGCACGATGTCAAAGGGCACCTTATTAAATTAGTCTTTGTGTCTAGAGTTGAGTTGTTTCTCGAGCAGACTTGTTATTTTGGTTGCTTGGGGGTTGAGGTCTCGGTGGCTTTCCGTTATTCCCTCCTACAAACGATACAACACATGTCAAGTGAATACAGAAACTATTTTGTGATGGAGCTGCTGTGAAGCATTAAAAAAAATACTCACCCCCGTTTCCGTCTTCAGAAGAACTTCCACTTCCTTCAGTCGTCATGTCTGGTTGACTAGACCCTCCACTACTCCCGTGCATCGTTCGTCTACTGAGGTCTCTAGGCTTTGCCATGAGTTGTGGCCGCTCACCGCCTCCTCCCCCTCCTCCACCCATCAGAAGTGATGACCTAGGGGCAGGCACCGGTCGGACTATGACCTCCTCCTTCTTCCTCATCACAACTTCAACCACTTCGTCTCCTTCTTTCAAGTCTTTTTCAATCATCTCAAATCCAATAAACTTTCTATCTTTCGGTTGTTCCTCTTCTTCAACTTTGATCAATTTCTCTTCTTCTTCCTTTGGCAGTTCCTGCAGAGTCTCTTTCTCCTTTGGTACTGTCGGAGGGGCTGGAGGAGGTACACCAAACATTGAAGGAGGCCTCGCAGGTCTCGCTTTGTAAGAGTTCTCTGTGTGAAAGTGCCTGGGAAGACTGCAAAAAGCCGAGGGTCCTGGAGTAGGTAATTGGCCGGCCGGATCTTCCAAGGACTTTTCAGTTTTGAAAGAGTTTTTGTGTCTAAGAGGGGACTTTGGAGGAGGCGGCTTGGCTGGGGGAGTTGCTGAATCTCCCTTCCCTCGTTGAGTCTCCCGTGGGGAAGGGGGAATCCACATTCCGTCGCGTTTTTCACTTCCACTTGTTCTGGAAGCAGCGGTTGTAAGTCCTGGTGGAGTGGAAGGTGTTGCTGATGATGCCACTTTGGTAGAAGACGGTATAACAACAGGGGCAGCAGGAGGAACTGGAGCTGGTTTGTTCTTCCTCCGTATAACTGGCTTAGGACTACCTTCCTTGTGGCCTCCTCCTGGTTGGCCTCCAGCTGAAGGGTCATCAACGGAAGAGTTTGATGTTGACCTCTTCACTGGAGTGTGGAAGAATGCTGTTGACTGGCCATGAGGTTGTGAAGCGTCTCCATTTTCCTGAGGAGGTCGGGTGCACGTCACAAAGAAATCGATTTCTGGAAAGCAATTAATTTATTGTCATCGTTAATATTTGCAGTAGGTCAAGCTGAAGTTTAGATGAAGTTCCTAATGACCTTGGGGAAAGAAGTACGACGCGGATGTGACGAGAGCATCCAGAACGCTAGAGTAAAGGTGAGTGAGAGTCATGTTTCTTCCCATCTCCACTTCCTCGTTGCTTTCTCCACGTTCACGTTGCCACAGAAGATTGGGCGCAATGACAATTGCGATGTTTGCTGCACTCATTTTATTGATCTGGAAAGAAAGAAAGTTGTAGAGAACCATACGACCTTCAGTTACGCAACAAGTTGACTCTTCTTACCCCTTGTTGTTCAGTGAGGGCGTACAAAAACCTCACAAGATATGCCACATTCTGCTTATTCTCTTCAGGAAGACGTGCCACTACCGTCCAAAGAGATCGTAATCGTTCTTCGTGATCTGCTGACCTAACGGCACTCACCCATTCGTCATGCAAGTCAAAGGTCAATAGAGGCTCGGGTAGTTCACGCAGGTAACTCTTTAAGACATTCGCTAGAACGTGAGGATCGGTTCTCTCTTCTTCTGCCAGTAATGATTCCAAAGTCACAGCCCCAGCATCAAACGCTGTCTTCAATTTCTTGACCTGAAACCAACCAAAACCACTTAAACATTCATTCATTTGCTCACTTGATTAACTGAATTGCTGTTGCTCACTTTAGAAGCACTTCCAGCCATCCGAAAGAGACCTTCCTCTTCCATTCCTTTAGATGAGATGAGTGCACACACGCACAGTTCAACTGGATATGCGATTGATCTCCTGGCTGATTGCAAGTGAGAATTAAGTGACACTCCGAAAACAGGTCGGTGAGGGTTTGCCGCTAATGCTCCTTCCACACCTCCCATAAGTTCGGTGAGAATAGACGCAACACTCGAGTGGTATTCTGCCTGAAGAGTTACAAAATCTGCGACCCACCTGGCCATCTCTTCTTCCCGTGCCAACACTGAGTACATCTCTGTTGTAAACTGGTCCTACAAAAAGATACAAAGTAAGTTAACTTAAGGCATTTACAAACTCACTTAAAGTCCCACATGTCTTACTCTCGCATGTTCGACCTTAGACATTGACTCCTCCAACTCTTCTTTTGCGTCTTTAATGGCACTCGCGGTTTTGTCTGATGTTAAAGAGTGTCTCGCTGCGTTTGTATGCTTAGCTCGGGCTACATCCATTCCCTCGGAGAGTTTCACGAGAACGCGTTTCAACTTAAATAGCGCAGGAAGGTCCACTTCCAGTAAAGACGTTAATGGACGAATAACTTTGTCCTCTACACGAACTTCCCACTCCACAACTGCTTGGCCAAGGCGCATTTCAATCTGACCTGCTTCCGAGAGCACGTCGCCCAGGACTGACGAGGTTTGAGTGACTTCAGATATGAACGATTTCCCACAGCCAAGCATTGTCGACCCCAGCACAAACTCTGGGACTTTTTTCTAAGCAAAAACAATCTTTAATTACACTCCTCCGTTCACTGGTTATCAATAGGTATAAACTTACGATGCGCTTATCAAGTCGCGGGTCGCTAACCCCTCCCCCACCGCCGCCTGACCCAGACGAGTCTTTCGAAGAAGAATGTCCTTGTAACGTAGCATTGACTTTCTTCAACAGGGCTTCCGCTGTGGATCGTATCAAGTCTATACGCCGTTCCGCTTCTAGTAACTCCTCAGTAAGGACTTCTGTCCGGTCCGGCCTGCAAATACACCCGATAAATTAAGTCACTCCTCCATTTAAACCACTTAACCCGTAGAAACTCTTTAAACTCACCGGACAAAGGCATTATTGGCTAATTGCTTAATTTTCTTCATAACTGTTTCCTCTCACACCTTTTCTCTCATTTTAGATGCAAACACGTCTCTCCACCTGAATAAATAAATCTCAATAAATAGCCCCATACATTCCAATTTCCAAAAATACGCCTTCCTCACCTTAATCTCCGGAACCAAACAAACAAACCTCCTTCTTGACACTTAATCACACTCTTAAATCTCTCCTTATTACTTCTCGTTGTTACAAACCCAAAATATATCTTTACAAAAACTCTTTATAAAAAAACATTAACTAACCCAAATCACAACCGAATTAATATGACAAATCACACAACAGAATGCATTAAGTCAGTCTCGCTCGACCGCAGAGAACTCTCTCGCCCCCGTCTTCTCCCTGAAGACGACTTCCTTTAGTTCCTTTACACTTAAGAAGATTTCCAAGAAACTTTTGAAGAATAAAAAAAATGTTTTGATAGAGGAGGGGATGAGATGATGATGATGAGTCAGGAGAGAGACGAGGTGGTGGTGGTGGTGGTCGGTGGGGGTCATCGAGTGAAAAGCACTCAATGATTCTCTTCGTCCTCCTTCCTTCGAGAGAGACTGTCAACGGCCCATCATCACTTCGGCCTCCTCCGTTCTTTTGGACACTCACTCACTCGCCTCCGCATTTAAGTAAGTTCCCTTCCTTACCTTTGACCTCTTGACCTGTGGGACTTTCAAGTCTACAGTTTTAAGGTCCAAGTGTCCGGCTAACTATGTGTGGGTGTGGTTTACAGGTGGATGGTACACCCAGTGAGAAAATTGGAATTTATCTGTACTCGTTTTGTTTGTTTCCTTTTTTGGAAGAGCTTAAGCACTGCTGCGACTGCTCTTCGAAGGTAAGTCATTAATTGTTTTGTCGATTTTCGAACTGTGTATAATTTGGGTTTTGTTGTTTTGTAGGTGTGTGTGGAGAGAGTTGTTGTCGGGTGGGTCGAGATTCAAAGGGATCTCTATATATATGTGAGGTTTCGTGTTTGTTTCGTCAATAGTTTTGGGAGTCTAAATTAATTGTGTGGAGATAAGAAGATTCTTGATTAAGTGTTAAGGATCTCAGTGAATACATACAGACATGGCGGAAGAGGAACAAGACTTTTCCAAGTTGTCGTTGGAGGATCGGTGTGGTCATAAGGTGAGTTGTTGACGGTTGGTAAATTGGTAATTGGAATTAAATGTAGGAAAGTGAGGAATTTATTTTGTTTTGTAGAATTGGAAGGCCAGAGTTTCAGCGTATGAAGAGTTGATAAAGTTATTTCCAAGGATTGATGATGACAAGGAATGGGGAAAGTATGCTGGGTGGGTGAGGAAGTTTCCAACGGACTCGAATGCAGCGGCACAGGAAAAGGCGCTGGAAGCTACGTTGCTATTCTTGGAGTATGCGGTTATCAATCAAGCTGGAAGGATTGTGGCTGAGCTCATGAATGGGATTGTTGCAAAATGTATCACCGCATCGAAAGCGAAGAGTAAAGAGATGGCCAATAGCATTGCCCTCATGTGTGTGGAAGTTGAGAAGTTTGAAGCTGTACAAGAGGAATTGATGAAAGGAATGGACCAGAAGAATCCGAAGGTTGTGGCTGGGTGCATTGCTATTCTCACTGAGATCTTGAGGTAAGTTAATGAGTGAGTTTAGGACGTGCAGAGATTTGCATTGAATATGCATTGACTTGATTTGTTTGCTTGTAGAGCTTTTGGACCTACGGTGATTTCTCTAAAGACCCTTCTTAAGAAATTGCCGGGAATGACTGAAGACAGAGACAAAACAGTTAGAGAAGAAACCAAGAAACTTATGGTGGAATTGTATAGATGGTTGGGCCTTGCTTTTAAGCCGCAATTGAATGCTGTGAAGGAATTGATTGTGAAAGATGTAGAAACTGAATATGAGAAATGCAAGGACAAACCAGTGAAGACTCGGTATTTAAGGTCCCAACAAGCTAAGAAAGAACGGGAGGATGCTGGAGATGGAAATGAAGATGAAGGGGATGGTGGAGAAGGGGCAGAAGATGCGGGTGCTCCTGAAATAGATCCGTTAGATCTTATCGACCCTGTAGATATTCTTTCCAAGTTACCCAAAGATTTCCATGAGAAATGTGAAGCAAAGAAATGGCAAGAACGAAAAGAAGCAATGGAATCTTTGGATTCGTTGATCACAGCCAACCCCAAATTAGAACCTGGAGATTATTCAGATGTGATTAGAGCTCTCAGGAAGATGGTGAGCAAGGACAGTAACGTGTTGGTGGTTGCACTAGCTGCTAAGTGTATAGGTGGATTGGCTAATGGACTGAAGAAGAAATTCTCTCCCTACGCTGCTCATTGCATTTCCACGGTTTTGGAAAAGTTCAAAGAGAAGAAGCCAAATGTTGTGGCAGCTTTGAGAGAAGCTATCGACAATTCTTTTGTGGCAACGTCGCTTGAAACGATTCAAGAAGATGTGGTCGCGGCTCTGAATGGAAAGAATCCCCAAGTGAAGATTGAAACGAATTCTTTCCTTGCTCGAGTGTTCGCCAAGACTCCTCACAAGATCATGTCAGACAAGAAATTGATGAAACCGTATTTCACAGCTATTGTGGCGAATTTGAACGAATCCGACCCACAAGTGCGAGACGCAGCGGCGGAAGCTTTTGGTGTGGCCTTGAAGCATTTAGGAGAGAAGGCTTTGACTCCTTTGACAGCTGATTTGGAACCAATCAAGCTGGCCAAGGTTAAGGAATTTTGTGATAAGGCTGTCATCACTGCTCCCAAGGAAAAGGCCCAACCAGCTCCACCTAAAGCGGCACCCTCGAAACCTGCTGCATCTAAACCTGCTGCTGCGAAATCAGCTACTGGGGCAAAGAAGCCCCCAGCAAAGAAGTTGCCAGTGAAGAGTAAAGATCTAGACGATGATTATGGGCTGTTAGAGGACCTTGAAAGTGCTTCGGCTGCAGTTACCCCCGAAGAAGTGGATGATGAGGGAGTGACCAGGGTGGACATCAGTGGCTTCATAACGGAGCAGTTGTTGAATGAATTGGCAGACAAGAAGAACTGGAAAACACGGGATGAAGCACTGGACAAAATAAGAGCGTTGATTACTAAACACAAGAACATAAAAGTCAGTCTCGGAGAATTGCCAATGGCTTTAGTTCAAAGACTTCAAGATTCAAACAAGAATTTGGCCAACAGTACTTTTCTTTTGTGTCAAAACTTGGCCATCGCTCTTGGTCCGAATGCAAAACGTCATACTTCTACCTTAGCAGCTGCCATGTTGACTGGGTTGGGTGATAGTAAGGTAGATCAGGCTTTTTTATGTAAAGTAATCATGTAGTATGTGAGATGATACATTCTGGGTGACTTAAATTCCAGGTGGCCGTTCGAGCCACAGTACTTGCGTGTATAAATTCATGGGCTGATAACGGAGGCTTGAATGAATTCTTCCAAGGAGAGATGATTGCTGATGCCTTGAAAAATGGCAATCCATATTTGAGAACTGAATTGTTTGATTGGTTAACTAATAGACTTCCACAAAGTGAGTACACAAATATGAAATTCACGAACACGTTTGTTGGAGTAGAATGTTAACATTTCGATTTATCTTGTTAGTGAAATCTGTCAGTAAGGATGAGTTGAACTCTTGCATTCCACATTTGTTTGCCGGAATCGAAGACCGAAATGCTGATGTTCGGAAAGCAGCAAACGAAGCTATTCTGCCTTTCATGATTCATTTAGGATTTGACGCAATGGCCCGTCATGCGTCGAGATTGAAGGTACAATTTACTT
>JAQGAB010002319.1:0-12449 GCA_034696565.1 Isotomurus graminis
AACTCTCACAAAATGAATTTACTCAAAGTTGTTCCATGAGAAAGATTTTTCCACAAAAAGTGGAATCAGTTGACATGTTTTGGTGTGGATTAGCATAAAAGGAGTGGCAAGAGTAATTGAGAGTGACACTGGACATTGTTTATGCTGCGGATAGTGGACTGACATTGTGATGAATGCGATAAGGACACATCCTGACAGACAAGAAGGGCTTTTTCTTTTAGTCTCATGTCATAAATTACTCGCCTTGTCCTTTGCAGAGAGCCTTCATTGCTCTTTTCTGTCCACCTCCAGCTGGACACACATAGAAACCTATTGCAGAGTCCAAAATCTAAACACAACTCGCTATTTGTCTTTTAGCCAATCTATTTCTACACAAACCTAAAGTACACAAAAACACACATACACACAGCATATATAACTCTTTCACCCACACCAACAACATGTAAGCATGAATGTGCATTCTTCCTTCTCGGATTTTTCAGGAAACCACACAAACAGAATTCGGTTTGGCACACCAAATTTTTCTGTGTGTGGTGAAGTGAATAATTAAGTAAGGAGGGTTCTGCGACTTCATCGTCGTGTGTCTCCATTCCATTTGGATTTCTTTTCTCATTCCTTCTCTCTTTGCTCCACTTCTCTTTCCACCGAGTTGGATAGGAAATGAGATTGGAATTGAATTCGGGACATGTCATCTCTTCTAATGACTTCGTCTCACCCAACGCCAAATCTAATCACTCACCCGGTCTCTCGCTTTGCCTACATGTTATTTTAGGTGGATTTCTTTCCTTCTACTTATTTATTTGCTATGCTGATACTGCAGACTGCTGTGTGGTTGGTGGTTTATCCCGATATCTCTCCGTCTACTACGTATAAGAAAAGTCTTGTTTGCTTTTTGGGAAAGATATATGGATGAATGGGTAGTGAATTATTGAGAAGGCGACATTCCTCCCGTTTTTTCTGAGAGTTTTCCGGCTCCTTTGGAGAGAAAAGAGGCGAGACATTAATTAGCATATGTCAACTTGACGTATGACTTCGTGAGACTAACTGCCACATAATGCAAATTATCAACTAAATGCTCATTATCTTCATAGACTCATTTGCAATTTTAGCATCTTGTTTACCCCTGGGAGAGTTCCTGTAGCTTTTAGATGACTCAGAAGTCTCAGAAGATTTAAGAAATTAATCATATTACGCTAGCAAGGCTTCTGTTGGTTTGATTTCAAATATAAACTAAACTGTATACGCTTAAATTAGCGGAGTAGATCTTGAGAATATGCTACAATTATGAAATTAAGCTTTCATTTTCACTTCTCCTGAATCCAGAGAAAGAAATATACTAACTCTTTTGTTAGAAGCTGAACTCATTCTATCTACAGAATACGAACTCACTGGAAAAGGTGAGTTGAGTACGATTCCAGGGATATAATTTAATTATAACATAAACAATTTACTGAATTCGTAGGGAATAATGAGACTCTTCCACTCTACGAATTTCAATTAAAATTCCCCACAGGATAGAAAATTATAATGTTTTCTTTGCATGTAATCCTGCATGACAAAGTCCACTTTGAATTTCCTAGTCTACTGACAGTGTCACCCGAACTCATCATCGCCAACCGCTCATGATTACTTCTTTCTTTCTACTTTCCCCATTATCATTTTTTCATCGAAATTAGATTTGTCTCGAGAACCAAATAGCGCTGAATCAGACACAGATTCAGAACCCAGCAGTATTAACAGATATATAAAGACCAACTCAAAGCTTCTTTCCACACGTTCAGCCTAGAGAAAACTTGTGAAATGCAAGAAGAAATTAAGCTACAAGGAAAAGAAACGCTCACGAAGATGAAACAAGAATTCTAACTTCTTACTTCTAAGTAAAAAGACATGATGGAATGATTGGAAGGAAATAATGCGACCTAATCAGTTTCTTTTTCTTCTTCTACGTCTCTCTTCGTCTCCTAAAGAAAAGTCCGAGTTCGGATCAAACTTTTTTCCATTAGACTTTCTACTCATCTACAATCTATACCTCTTCGAACCTAAATGAGACGCACAGAGAAAGAGAGAGAGAGACTGATTGAAAGAAATTGAATGAAATGACTTCGAAGAATAAATGGACTGGAATCAAATTACACTTCCTCTGTCTCTTCATCTTTTCACATTACACGCGCCTTGTATACGGAAAAATGTACTTCTGTTGTCCTCCTCTCTATCTTTAGAGTCTTTTCTGATAAAAGCTTCCTTTCAAGAAACACAGAACAGACAAGGATTCTTTCTCTCCTTAAATGAACAAAATCTTCGTTGGAGACATTGAAAGAAGACGAGAGAGAAAAAGAAGCTTTTAGAGATAATGGCTGATGTGGTCACCTTGAAGAGATCCCGTCGGTAGCAATTAGAAGACCCAACCCTCCTGTCCAAAATGTCCAAGCATTCTAGCATGGCAACCCATACCTTTTTTCATCACTTCTACCTGTTCAGTCCCACATTCCATCTCATTACAGTCATTAGATTAACAGATATTCTTATTCTTAAAAAATTCCTCCACAGAGAGTTGTTTCAAATGATATTCACTTTAGGCTAAAGGCTAATTATCCAACAGGATACATAGTAAGTACATCCCTTAATCCCTTGCAAAGATTTACATTGTGGAGTCATGTCCTTCTTGCATTTGTTGAACAGGCGGAATTCATCACCTTACAATTTGATCCCTTCAATTCCTCACTCCACACTTAAAATTATAATGCACTCAATGCTTTGCTAATGCTTTTTTTGTTATTTCAATTGCTGAACTTTCAACTGGTTTATAAATTGATGTTAATGTTGAGATAAGAATAAACTCATAAGTCACTTTGCTAGTCTGTCAGTGTGTCTTTCACAAGTTTCAAGTTCCTAAATCTCTGAAGACAAATCAGACATATCATTAATCCATCAAGTAGATTGTAGTTATTTTGTGCGAAACAAGATTTCAACTATAAAAAGCGCATTATGCAGACATCCGATTCATACACTGCTCAACTCTCTGAGGTTTTTAATTGCGAAATGGCCTACGGAATCTTTAAATCCCCATCAATTTGTCAACTACGACAATTACTGTTAAATGAAATTGAAAAATCAAACAGGCTTTTGCACACACTTAACCTGATCAATAAAACTAAGGAATGAATAATGATGTGACCACTGATCACATTGATAGAAGAATCAAACTGGTCAAAGTCATATTCGAAGTTCAGATTCCAACCCAGACATGAACTGAACATCGTCTGCGTAGTGTAAACTGTACGTTCACTTTGTCTATGCGATTTGTGGTGAGCAAAGGTGTTAGTGCTCTCTGGAAGTCGGTAGAAACAACCATTCAAGTTGGATACGAATTTGTAAGAGGGCTCTACACTTCGTCGTTCATGCGTTACGTAACTCTCTGCATCTCCGGAGCCACCTCGGACATGTAAAGGGTTGGGCTACCAATGGAAAAACCAGTCCCTGCAGTTTAGACGAGAGGTCTCTTCATATTCACTTCTTCAGCTCATGTCAGAATGTTCTCTGGTAGCTTTTTATTGAACATCTCTGCTGTAACATCATCCCAATCCAAAGGAAGTGTAGTGGAGACCGAGCCAACCAGTCTTTCTTGGGCTTTTCTACACCTACCAATCCCATATCACGTATACTTATCACTCGAATGGCAATAATGCATATATATACTTTTTTTCTCATGTACACGATCTTTTTAATCAAATTAAAAACTTGCTTAATGAGTTTTCTCATTCAAAAATAGAGAACTTCCAATGCACCTTACATGAGTGGGATGTGCATTAGTTCACTAACTACTTGGATATACTCATCGTAACTTTTCTTAATGGAACGACCGTCCAGAAGAGACCTCGTAAATTTATCACGTACATGAATAGCAAGCTTGAGTCTTGTAAAGACGAGAATGACCTTTTATTAGTGGTTCATTCTTGTAATTTTTTTGGCAATATACACTTGGAGTTTTGTCTTAAAAATCTAATGTAAGAAAGAGTGGTGAAGTGCTGACAACTAGCAACTCAGCTCTTTAATTAATAATTCTGGTTTTATATTTGATTGCATGGATTTGGATCTCAGAATAGGATTTTACTGGGGATTTTTGCGGAGCAGTTTAAATTAAATATACTTATAGGCAGTGTGAGTATGTTATGAAGGTTTCAATTTACCATACAACACAAGAAAAGTCGAAATTAGTAATCTATACCAATAATGTCTTAACTGTATAACTTGAACCTTGTGCTGCAATGCTCAGGTTAGCTTTTTGGAGTAAAAGCATTCTTCTAATTCTTTCGCATTGCATAAAACCTCAAGTCCTGAACTTAGTGTTGAGCAAACTACTTACTCAAGCAAAAGTTGGTACGATTCTCTGGTTAAACTGATAAAATTCCTGGTACAGGAAGCAATTCTCGTGAGAATGTGTCGCTACACGATTCTGTTTTGTGTCGACGAATGTGTTTTGGCAGGGAACGAAGTTCTGAATGTAGAATGTCCATAATATTATTATGAGAGAGTTCTTCTGACGGAAAGAGATAAGTCAGCATGGTGTGGGTACTATATAAAGTATAAACTAGAGCTGCTGCGACTAGGAACTACTTTACATTATTACTGAAAGGGCATGTATATAAATATTGACTTGTAAAGGGAGAAAGCAATGCGGCATTTGCGTGCCAAGGCTTCATCCATGTCATTGGGGGAGATTGGTTTGGTTGCTTTCGACTTTTTCCACTTTTGTCCGACTCAATTTGAATGAAACATTTGAAATGGATGTAATGCAGAGTAATGTGATGGGCCACTCCCTCTCCATTTGCACATATTGGATGAAGAAATATTTAAAATGGATCGAACTATTCCAATCTCCCGAGCCATTCGTCTGAATTCCCTTTTTTCCCACACACATCTTTCTCTCACTTTGCATCCAAATTACCACCCATTACATCAAGCAGAGGAACATCCAAGTTAGGAAACATATCTTTCAGGATGTGAGGAACTCAGCTAAGAGTTCCAGTGCAGCTACGACCCTCGTGCAAAAGCATAATGCAATATTGGACGAGAGACGCAAACCATAGAATAGAAATGAGGGTTTGTGCAGCTGTACAAATGTCTCTTCTCAATAACTGCCAATTTCACTTCCTTCCTTCCTTCCGGACTATGGAACCATTTCTGTGTGTACTACATTCAACATTCTATATACTCTATTTTCCCTATAAAATAGAATTACACATTAGAAACAGTTCCCTCAAGTTGTTTTTCTGAAAAAACATCTTCCATTTGAAAAAAGTCACACAGTATCATTTGCAAAACTTTTTTGGGTAACTACTATTACTACAACGTAGCTACAGCTTTTAACAGAAGTGCTTATCTTTAATACGATGCATACAATCCGAGTTCTTTTAGGCACTATCAGATACCCGCAAGGAATATCCCGTATCATACTTCTTGAAGGAGAAGCCTAAATCTTTTTTATTCCATTGTGAAGATAAATTCCCATTAGAATTATGAATATGAAAGGATACTATAAAGGTATAATGTGTTTTTGGAGAGGGAGCATTTTTCTTTTTCATGACATGAAAGAACCTTCTTTGGTTGAGAGAGATTGTGCATTACGTTTATTATGAAATGGAGAAGAAGGTGAGATAGCGAGGAGAAAAACCAGGAATTCCAATTGCCTCTTCTACTGATGGTAATGATAATGCGAGAGAGGCTCTTACCAGAATAATAATCAATTTCGCCCCATCTGACATAGCACATCCATTACACAATGTAACAAAAAGATTAAAGCACATTTTTATAATAATCGTAAGAATAAGTAATATGATTATAGTCCTGGATGCGCAGGGGCGTACAAGAGACCAAGAATACAAAAGTGTGTTGGAAGGGATCTCACAACAGAACACAGAAGAAGGAGAGACAGACACACAAAGTTTAAAAGCTTCAAATAATCCAACTTGTTCTTCACTCAGCCACCTCTGCCTTTTCCATCATTATCCCCGTTCTGTACTCATGGCTGGAGCAATATATTAGCGTGGGTTTATGGCATGTACCAACATTTAGATGCAAAGGAGCAATAGTTTATTGGGCAAGTAGGAGAACCATAATCATAACCATAACCATCTTTTACTTTCAGACATTTCTGAATTGTTATTCTAATTCAAAAGAAGAAGGCTGGGCTTAACTCACTCATTAAGTCAGGACATTTCATTACAATTCTAATCCTCAGATCACAAGAGTTACTCAAGAACTACTTCTCTTTTTCCACTTTGATTCTTTCTTCATGTATATATAGTCTGTGTAAGTTGATGTCGAAGGTATCCCAGAAGAAAAGTCAAAAGTTTGAGAGAGACACAGAGAGAGTCCAGGCTATGTAATATGCTTAAACTTTACCTTTAAGTCCCAGATACACACAGACACATACATTTATTACACAAGAGCATAGTCTTCCAAGTTCCTCTTCTAACTTACCATCTCACTTATAGAATACAAGAAAAACTTGTCTTTAAAAGGCTACAAATCCAATCCCAACCGAAACGCTGCCCTTCATCAGAACTCGTTTGTGGTTTGATATTTTTTACGACGACTAATGTCTCATGAGATGAGCCATCAGACTATCCCTATCAAATACAAAGTACAATAACAAACTATTTCCTCTGACACTTCACTCTCCTAGAGAGATAGACTTTGTGTCGAAGTCTGGAGGTTTCTTTGGCTGACTCTCTAATCCTTTTATATACTTAAACTCAATTGAAATTTCCACTCGATCCTTCCTTCAACCACAGCAACTTCACGTCTTCGACATGTGCTTAAGTGATCTAAGACCGATAAAAAAGTAAGGTCTGTATTTGGCCATGATAGTGATGGTGGTTGCAGGGAGGATGATTTGATGTTGTGTTGTCCATTGTTGGAAGTAAAATATGATTATTGCAAGAACCAAGACTCTCATCTCTGCGTGGCTTCTCTCGTTACAAAATTCATTGAATGAGTGTATAATACAAATACGATGCCATCACGAACATTATAACATTACTCTAACCAAAATGCTCCCACACCATCATCTCTCTATATATGCACCAGTCCTTCTAATATCAAATCAACTTTTTCTTTTCCAGTCTTTTTCTTCTCTTAAACGTGTTCCGAATACAATTGGATTCATTTCTAATGGGCGTTCACAATTACCATTTCTCATTATGAAGTGAATCAATCCATGCCAGAGAATAATTCAATACGTGAATAATGCCTGAGGAATCTCCTGTCTCACACCACCTGCCCCCTTATACACAATGTTTCAATAGTCTTAAACTCAAAAGTGTTCCATGCTTTCCTCCATTACACATTACACATTCTGTTTTGCGTGTGGGTGGCACATTACTCATACTCACCTGCCAATTACACAACCCAAACTCTTCTTCCAGAGTCTCCTACCTTAAGTCTCAACATGTACAATCTCTCTACCTTTTCTTCTGTTTATATTGTAGCATTTCAGGACACAAGGTACGAAAGATTTCTCCTTACAACGAGTCCCAAGAGAACTCCACTAAAAAAGAATGTCTTCCCATTGCCGTTCTTTGATGGGCCCAATGTGACCAATCCCGGAACGAGAGCATCCAATAAAAATGTATGTGAAAGAGAGAAAATGCACATTTCCCTGGCCTTCCTTTCGCCCCGAGATTTGCTTTCTCCTATGAGAACCTCACAACTCCATATACGTCTATGCCTATGTGCATCTATAACCCACAAGGCTATGGAGTTGATGCTGCTACTTTCACTACACATTATTTCCCTTCCCCGATAAAAATTGATGGAATGTTGCGTACTTTTGTTTTGTACTCCTCAACTCCTCCTCATGCTGACAAGGCAGAAGAAGAAGAGTGAAAGAGTGTTTTGAATTTTTAACTCCAGTAACTATTAGGCACATCCACTACCACCACTACCAGCAACTAAGTATAGAGTCATACGTATATTTAAATTGTGGCGTTGTTGGGCATAGGAACCTTGTTGTTGGAAACTATTACCAGCTGGATTAGAGAGATAGTAGAGAGACAAAAGGCAGGTAATAACTTTCACTCGGGTAGTGTGTCGTAATGGTGTATAGGGCAGATAGAGGAGAGATGCATGGTGAAAGCTAACAGCCCGGGTGTTACTTGGAAGAGACAGAGAGATACAGAGAAACCATTTTGAATAGGGTTTTGGTGAAATGGTCGACCAGAAAGGAAGGGGACCAGAAGTAGTAAGGGACATCAACATGTGTCCCGTGATGATGATGACACTTTTTATGTCATCTCTGAGCTACTTCTCTCTCTTTTCATATGCAGGCTTGGAGCTGTACTAGATATACTGTGTGCTTGTATGATTCACCCTTATCATCAGCTACCTTTTCAGATATATCATGAACAATGTGTACAATCCTATTGGTAACACGACTCGCACTGCTTCTTGCAACAGAGTTATTTCATATGGTATTAAGAGTAATGTTTATTCGCCTCTATTACTGTTATAATGTTTATGGAATTTAAATTCTGTCTGCAGCTTCAATCGATTGTTTAATTTATATCATTCTAATTTCTGGCCAATTAATAATAAAATGTATAGTAATCAAGATGGTTCCAGTAAAAGGGTGTGTTTGGAGTTTGCTTACAACTTAGAATTTTTTCTAGAATTCTTAGAACTTAGAAGCACAGCTCATTCTTTGGTTGTTCTCGACTCCAATTTAATGAATAACTTGCTTTTTGAATAACCACCGGTGGAAAGATTTTTTCATTCATTGTGTATTTCAAGTTGATTTGTTCTGATTGACAATTGACATATTGAAATATACTATTTTGCTTGGACGCATTAATCGATAAGTCACAATTATCGTTTAAATTCAATCGCATGCAACCGTTTTCCTTCAAATATGCGCATTCTCGTTAAATAACTATACAATTTGATTGTACTCTATTCATTAGGACAATTACTTCCACTTTCAGTTTCCAGGTTAGATATTGACAATCATTGAGTTAAAATTGGTGTATAAGTAGAACCTGTAAAACCCTGCTACTTCTCACACTGTTCACCACCACTTGTTAAAGATATATTATTATATATAAGAGCCCCTCTTAACTTTGTCACCTTCTTAAGGTGGTCATCCAGCAATAAAAGGGCCACTGGAGAGAAACCCATAGTAGAAGGGTTGCTTATACAATCCTCTCACACACAAATACCTACTTGTACAGTGTTACACAAAGCATCACAAGATTGAAAGAAATGAGAGACTTAGTAAACGTACCTGGGCAGAAAGGTGTGTGTGTGTGACACTCTTTACAGTTAGCAGATCTTTGAAGAATTCTTTTAGTTGCATGACAGTTTTTTAGCAGATAAAAGGTTCCGTTAGGTTAAAATATACTCCAGGAAAATAAGATTTGTTAGTCCAGGTTCACTAATCGTGTTGTCAAAATTTTTACATGACGAAAATCAATTGTTAGTCTCAATTATAATAAAACAACACAGAGGTTAGTGGAAAGAATCGGAATATTAATGAGAATGAAAGCATAAAAACTAAAGAACAGTGGGTGGTTTGTGTGTGTGAAACTGTGGCGGTGGTGGTTTGTGGGAGGACAAGAAGGAAAGTCTCTGGACGGAGAGTCGGAGTCAAGAAGTGAATGAAGCCGGGTTCTCTATTCGGTCTAAGTAAGTGGCAGACAGATTTTTCGGGAGTTCACTAAGCCCCCACCATTTTCCTTTTACTTTCTCTGTTACCGGCCCTCAGTCGATCCTCTCGTCCTCTAACATAACATAGGACTTTCCTTTCTAGATACTTTAGCATTCTCATATGAATGTTGCTTATAAACATGCTTTAAAATGTACTTAAGTGACATCGAATATTAAATAAATAATATACAGTCCTTCACTGCCAATTACTCGATTCATTAGTCATTTGAATTAACGATGTGTAGAAGATGTTGGATTGGCTATTTGGAATGGCTAACGCTAACTTGTTATTTTAGTCATGTGACGAATATATAACATTCTGTTAATAGTTAATACAATCAGTCCTTCCAAGGTTTCACCCGGATATTTGTGTGGATTAATTATAACTCGGATGGCAAATTGTATTAATATGAATAGAATGTATACAAGCCTAAAGAAGTAATACATGTAAATGGAACTTATGAATCTGATAGTATTCTTAATATGTCCTGTAACACAAAGTTATAAATGCTAATTCCTCCATCCAGAAGAGAGAGAGAGTGAAATCTGGCATTCTATAAGCTTACTACGCTTGCAATACTCCGATTTCGGTGTGGAGAGATACTCACGCATGCTCCAGATTGTTCAGATATAAAATTACGCTGGAGAGAGCTACACACACACGGACATAGTTTCCTGTATTTATTCTTAAAAAACAAGTACAAAATACACACACGAGAGATGAGAGAGAGAGGACATTGTTTGAAATGATAATTCTATTGTGTGAAGGGGAGAGAGTCTCTTAGAGTGGGTAGGTGTGGGTGTGGCAGTGAAAGAGAGAGATTGAGTTGACATGATGCAGAAGTAAAGCTTCTAGGAAAGTTGTCATTTCCTTACTCCTCTAATTTGGGCCACTCTGAACGGCCAAAGTTTTTAATTAAAGGAGAAATGGGTGCCTGGGGTGGGACATTACAGGTAATTTATGAGATAAGAAGAGCCCACTCCTCCCACCGAATAGGCCAACCCCACTCTCTCATTACACTTTATCTCCCGGATTACTTTTCCTTCCCTCTCGCCTTCTTCCCATCCTCGTGTCGTCTTCTTATGTAATGCCAACTAACTAAGCCTTTCATTTCCCAACCGGATGCGAAAGCTAAAGTACTTCCATATCCACCACCAACCAATGTATATAATGTATATACTTCTATCCTCCTCCTCCTTCTAAACATTCCCATAAATGTATTTTCATTTTCAAATAATGTCTTACCCAACTATAGCAGAAGTAGAGAGAATCCTCAGAAACCAAATCTCATTTTGTCCTTATCGTCTTTTTAAGTTGTTCAGTTTCAGTTGTGAGTGTGTGTATACTCTTGAAATGTCATTTCTCATGTGTACCTTCCCCCAGTGTCCTTCTTCCTCGTGTTCCTACCTGTAATTTCCTTGATGGGAAGTATAAATGTTGTGTATACAGACATCTTGTTTTTCTAATGTGCATTTTTAATGGGTCGCTGCCATGCTATAAGGTTATCTTCCATTTCATCTCTCCAAAACCAGAGCTATTAATGAGCCTCCTTGTGCATACAAATGCACTTGTTTAGCCAAGCCTTCTCCTAATTAATCCACATGGCCAAAATTGTCCACACACGAATTATTACGCACATTATTCCCGACTGACAGCCATTCTGAGTGGCTATTATTCCACAACCAAACTTAATGTTCACAGACGGAGACAGAAAGAGAGTGGATTCCCTACCACACCGACAGAATAAGAAAAGAATTTGTCTTTTACTTGTGTTCATATCATTATCACATGCAACATCTGTTTCCCAGCTCTCTCTGCTATTCCTTTAGAATTACACGAATTATGTGATGGGATTGAAGCACACACACCACACATATGAGAGACATATAGTCACTGTTTATAAAAGCTAAACTTCTTCTGGTACATCACTCAACAGTTCAACACTAGTCACACAAACTCATCCTAAAAAACGACCAACGATTTTTCCATTCCCCATTTTGATTTACTGGATGGATGTAAATTAGCTGTGAATTATTGGGAATGGATTTTGCGTTTACTTGCAAGTACTGTGGTGTTACTTTTGCAGTGATTATATATTTTAGTGAAGCTGAATTTTCATGTGTGTGTGGAGCTTGAAGCAATAACCAACCCACCACGACAACTTAGACATATTCCAGATAAGAACAGGTTTGAAAGGCGATAAGTCCTGCGATTAGTGGTCATTAAACCGTCACAAATGGATCAACTTCAAATCTAATCAACCCATTAGCGAAAATGGCAAAAACTTTGTTTATACTTTATTACTTTAGTTGTTCCTATCGCTTCTCTTTACGCTTACTTCACATCTCTTTGATTCAACTTACTTTTCACTTTACCTGTGAAACGTCCAATTTACTTGCACTACTCTCACAGAGTCAGGTTTGCTGTTATATTGCATATCGACAGGTCAATCGCAATCCCACGATCAAAACACACGGCATCTCCCACTTAGCCATCTAATCTATCAACGTCCAATCTTCTTTTTTGATACACCAGACGTACTACAATAATACACTGTAGTATATATTCTTCTAGACACTCCAACAATTACCGAGACATAACAACATCATTCACAATCAGCAAATGAATGAAGAACACGCTTACACACTTAACACTATCATTTAAACACCTACTCAGTTCTGTAAATTACTTGGATATGGACGGGAAATGATACTTTGCTCGCATTTTTAACTACTTATTTATACTT
>JAQGAB010002320.1:0-12438 GCA_034696565.1 Isotomurus graminis
TTTACTTTTACAGAGAATTTATTTCTAGAATTTTCGAAGCATACGTAGGATTAATAAATCATCTCGTATTTTAATACCAAATAACTATTTGTGTGGTCACAGAATCTAATGAGTTAAGCATTAACTAATAATCATGAGTTAAGCATTAACTAATAATCATGAGTTAAAACATATACAATTAATTATTATTTTACAAAGTCTGATAGTTCATGGAATCCCATACAGAAGTATGATAATATCAAGTTAAGCAACTTTAAAAACAGCATATATAAAACACTATTACTTAATTATATAGTCAAGAGAGATACCCAGTCTGACTTATGAAAAACGAGTTGAGACCCGTTGCATGTATGTAAAAAATGCAAATTAAGTACATTAAGATCAAATAGTGTCTCCAATAATACTTACATGCAAAAAACTGTTATTGTTCTGTTAGTTGCTTAATTTAATAGCAGCGTGTGAGTAACTCGGATCTTTTGTCAATGAAGAATAAAACATATTTAATTTAAGTTCACTTGTGTGTAAATAATCTTCTTCTTAATCGGCTTTTGAGGGTTTTGTATGAAGGACTTTGTTTCAACAGTTTTGGTGTGAGAGTGTCTGGAGATGAAGAATATCTACACCCAGGAGGGAGATAGTAGGCGTAGTGTATTGTCCACCGTCCAGTTTTCAGATTTGGACAGATTATCATTTGACGATGGTAACTATTTGTCCCAGTGTAGAAGGAGTAATCTGACATTTCATAATCTTCTGGACCTGCGAGTATTCATATAAGATGAGTAATTAACAATTCAAGATTTTATCGATGATTCACTTAATACCCTGTATTGTAATGGTGAATGAGCATCTCGCTTTGTTGCCCTCAGCATCTCCAGCTATAAAGCTTATGTGATGACTTCCTCGGGGAAGAATCTTTCCTGGGGTGTGACTTTGTTGGACGTAATGGAGCTTCACGTTATCTGTGAACTTTGGCTCGGACCACCACACTTCTCGGGCCGTCTCTCCAGGGTTCAGTCTTATCTCGAAGGATGTGGGGCATCCCTGGACGTGTGGAGCTTCGCGATCTACAATATGAATCTTTGCATTCATACAAGACATGCTTGATGTTTATTTTGGGAGTTTATTACCAATGACATGAATTTTGAATCTGCAAGTTGCAGTATCGTTAGATACAGGACTTCTGGCGATGAACGTGACCTGAGTGATTCCAGCTGGAACTTCCCATTCCAAGTTTTTAGCCCATGGAGGATCTGCTTCCACATATCTGAGGCAAAGATTATTGTGGGCTTAATATATGAGTGCATCCTGGCACTGAAAAATTGGAATCATGGTTAGTAGGAGAGATTAAATACCTGTACCAATCCATATTGGCCTGTGGTTGTGGGATCTTAACGTAAGCTGAAGACATTCCAGGCATCAAGTCCACATTGACATCCGAGGGGCAGTGAATATACGGACGTGGAGTGGCAGGAAGTCTGACACAGAGAGGAGTGTCTTCAGGAAACCATTGATACCCCTTGGAACAAGTTCTAATTCTTCCATGTTTCGGATAAAAGCCAGTGGAACATAAAATGAGACATTGGGTGTTTAAAGGGACGCTGTCTGACAGACACATTTCTGGAAAAAGCGACCCGAATTCGGGTTTCCTGAGCGTAGAGCAACTTGATTTCACACATTCAACGTGTTCCAAGTAGTCCTTGGGACTCCACACCCCTTCTTCATTGCATCGTACGAATCCGGTGCCAAACCCGATACTCTTCACTTGTTTTCCAAATATATTATGAGTAATTTCATTACGGGATTTAAGGGAAAATCCAGCATGACACTTGGCTCTACATTTTGTTCCAGGAGGAGAGTTTGTTCCATCCGTGACTCCCAAAAAATCAGAGTGCTCACATTCCCAACCTGATATGCTGGGAGTTGCGGGATGTTCTCCGCAATATTTTGCTGTCACACACATCAAGAAAACCATTTCTTAGTGTTCACAAGTACAACCTGAAGAAGCTTTTAATGCATGACATATATTGGAGTTGTTCTTATTACCCTCGCAAGTTCGCTGATCATCCTTCAGACTGTAGCCTGGCTTACAAGAACAGAAAAACCCTCCTGGAATATTCACGCACTCCTGGTCGCATCCCCCATTCTCTGTTTGACATTCATCTTTCTGAAATAATGAATCATGCTCACACATTCAAATAGACTCTAAATTATGTAATCATCAACCATCAGCTTAATACTCCGCCACCAAACTCTGTTTGATGCTGTCTTCTGTCTACACTTCAATCATTCATAAGCAATAAATCTTTCGAGATTTCGAGGAATATTTTACTCACATCAATGCAAGCAGTTTCGTTCACAAGTTCAAATCCACTTCTACAAGTACAGAGTCGGTATGTTCCCGATGAAATACAAATATGTTCACAGCCTCCGTTATCAACAGAGCAGTCATCATGTTCCACACATATCAGCGAATTCTCAGAGTCCAGTGCAGATCCCGGGGGGCAATCCGCGACGGGTTGTAACATTTCCAGATTTTCAGGAGGTGGAGGCTCCGATGTCACCGGTAAGGCTGGCAGCACAGGTTCCGGCTCAGGGATCTCCGATATACAAGTTTTGTAGTCTTCAGTTGACAGTATAAATCCTTTGGGACATGCACAGAATGCATTTCCAAAAGTATTTAGGCACATGTGACTGCAACCAAAGTTCTTCTGCTCCTGACACTCATTTATATCTTCACAGGAATGCTACAAAAAAGGATAGAACCCAATAAATCTCAAGATCCTCATCTGAGTTCTCCACTTAAATTATCAGTTATAGGCCAAACTACAAAATGAGGAATTTCCCTCAAACACTGGGGCACTCGTTAAGTTTATCCTTCATTCTATTCCGCCAATGTCATATAACTTTTATTGACACCGGATGAAACGAGCCGCACGAGAAATGCACGGTTGCATCATTCCACGAGTTCCGTTGTGGAAGCTTATCTGCAATTCTATAATTGTCAAATTTCCATGCAGATGATGGACATACTTTATCATCAGCCAGACGAGTTCCAGGAATCCTCTCACAGCTACATTCATATCCACCAGGCGTGTTCGAGCAAACATCTTGGCAAGGTCCGTGTCCATTTCGCAAGAGACATTCGTTCTTCTGCAATCAGTACACACGACTTGTAAATTCATCACCACCCAATTGCAAGGGCACCAAGAAGACATTCACTCTGTAGTAAATAATGCAGCTTACATCAATACAGTTTTTTCCATCAGGCCCAACCTGATACCCAGAGGGACAAAAACACTGAAAAGATCCTGGTTGATTGAAACAAATTCCATGGCATCCACCATTGTCTATTTGACACTCGTCCAACTGCATAACCAAAACCCAAAGCTCATTCAGAGTAATCGATGCAATCATTTCTTTCCAAACACGAAGAAGTAGATAACATCGTTAAAGCATCTTATCTCACAAATCAAGTCTTACATCAACACAGCTTCCGTTTGCTGCCATTTCATAACCGGAATAGCACGAACAAACCACTTCTGAGCCTTGATGAGCGCATATTTGTTCACAGTTAGAGCAATCCGACTCATCCAGGCTTCCTTTTAAACGACCAAGAAGAGAACAACATTTTAAGCAACAAATTTCCTTGTCGTCTGATCATACTTAAGTAAAATTAACTACATAGCATCATTTGTTCCATCTTCATTTCTAACTTAATCTCATACACCCTTCACACCAAATGAACCTCCTTGCCTCACTCTCACACCACCACACAACTACTTAATCTAAAAACCAAGGAGACTCCACTCTACACGTGAAACTACGGCTCTCACTGATCTCACTTGTTTCATGAAAAAAAGACAGAAAAATTACTCTCAGACACCTTGATAAGCAACCACGGAAAGAAAGCCATCAGACATCTCGTTCAGTAGGCTTTCCACCGTGTAATTTTCACCTGATTAATCATCCTTGAGACACTTCCAAAATGCTTTTAATTTAGCCTGACTTAGTTTACGAAATACACCATTCATTACTCCTACTCGAGCTAAAAATACTCTGAATAAATCTTTTCAAATGGTTAGCAGTAAAAACCCAAGTGATCTTTGGAAATTCCTAGACATTCATATAATAGTTCTAGTTTCTATATTTTCCCTCCCGAGTCCATTTAATACGATCTTTTACACACAATTTCTCATAGTTGATAGTCGTAAGATTCACAATTTATGGCGTACAAGGAACAAAAACTCAGCTACGAATGAGTAAAATTTGAACTCACTCGTCATTTCAACACTTGGTTAAGTACAAAGCTACATAATTTCTCTGTATTTCAAAGTTTCAAGAACTTTATATGTGTACACATCTAATGTACTAACAAGATTACATGAAGAGATATCAACACCAACTGCATTTATTGAATGAGAATTCCTTTCAGGGCAATTTAATGTAGTTTTGTGGATTTATTCGTTTAAATTTCACGGCACTTAAAACCCAAAGGTAATAATAGATAGACACATAAAATGCCTACCTTTATCAAGGCAAACGGGAGTTGGTCCAACCCATTTATTGCGAGAACAGAACATTCTATCTGACGACTCCATGGGAAACTCGTACCCTTCGTGGCATTCAAACAGGACCATGGCATAGTAGTTCCTTGGTCTTGCCCGATTCCTTCGTCTAGAAACACACAACACAAGAAGTTTTAAAGTAAAAGAGCAACAAGTAAAAGCAAAAAATTCTAACATCAAGACATGAGCACGTAGGGTTCAATGTCACTCCACTTAAGCTTAGTTCTTCATCAATTCGCAAATTTTGCAAGATATGAGTCCCAAGGGAAACAAATGAGATGAAGTGTTTCCCAGATATTCATCGAAATCAAAACTTTGACTTCCTACTTCCGGATTCATTTTATGTGAATCCTTAAGAAGCAAAAACAGTTACGGAAGGAATAAAAAGTATAAAAACGAAAGTACACACGCAGTGTGTACGACTCCTGTGACTTGGAATGAAATGCTGTCAGGAGAGACACGGATGTAAATTAGAATAATAATACAGGTGAAAAAATAGAGTAAATACTGAATGTCCACCCACGACCCCAAACTACATAATGTTGGTCATTCGTGACACATAACACCCATAAGTCATCGAGAGAGATGGACACGAATGGAGAAAACCCTTATCTTTACGATATCCTTGTGATATGTGAGACATGTTACCGGTTTCCACTGGGTGTTGCATAAAAATTAAAGAAGTAGATAGTCGCGCATGGAACTGTCTGACTGTCATATTGCCTCTGCTTGGGTAACCCACCGTGGAATACTTGAAGATATCTGAGGAGGACTTATATTAAGTTGAGAAAGTAAAATAAATATAAAAAGGGTGTAATGGAAAGATAGGAGAGCAAAGACAGTCGAGAAAAGGTTAAGATAAAGGGAAGATGAAGCGGTGCGTTAGGCAGAGAAGGACAACGTCCTTGTTACCCGTAAATTGGAAGACTAAATTAAGGCACGGAGAGAGATTAGCTGGAGTTTCATATATAATCACATGCAGATACCTTGTGTATTTGATGACACGAGCATTGGGCACAGGTGGGGCAGACAGACCACGACCCTCTCGCTTAATACAAGTTGTGTCAAACTTTGAAAAATCGAGACGAAAGTGTCGGAGAAATTTCAAAAGTCTCGTTTTCTTGAGGTCCTCCTTGGGATTGTAAAAGGTGGACTTTTGCCTCAATCCGCTTGTCACCGTTGTGCTGGGGAAGACTGGAATTTCATTTTCCGTTGTTGCTCCACCATCCACTAGAAACAGACAAGCCATGAGCAATCAATTACATGTGTACAGAGGTCAATCAAGTAATGGAAAGATTAAGACGGAAATTCAATAACAGAGTGACAGGTGAAGAAAGGGTAGGGTTGATTAAGAATTGGTGTAGCTGTGTGTGTTTACAAAGTTCGAGGAATGAAGCGTTTTGTCACTTTCAGGATGTCATGAGTGAGAAAACGATTCAATTAGATCGTAAATAGAAGATCATCATCATAGCTCGGCAAAAGGGATGAGGAGGATGTGTGGCTTCGAACCAACTACATCACATGCATTTTGATTGTGTTGGATGCATCCCAGAGAGTGGACTCGAACTCTGATAAGCATCAATCCATGTTGTGCATTTGGTTTTCAATGCAGACTTAGATTGACCCCACCCGATGAATTAAGACAACTTGAGACACTTTGAAAAATTGGGTTCTCTCTTTTTGAGCTTAACTTATTATTACACTTTCAAGAGACTGTAGGACCTTACTGGTATAAGCATCTCTGAAACACTGTGTATAAGCCACCCTACTACGGACAACTGTACAAACCATATCTGAGAAATCAACCTCACTGTGTTACCCAATGTTTAGAGTTAATAGCTGATTTACTTAATTGAGAGTACGAATCAATAACAAGCTGATGGGAGATCTAAGGTTTCAGGGTATTATTTACTGGCTACTAGCTTCAAAATATTCTTAATGGTCATCATAACTCATGATTGCTGAAGAAAGAAGTCCCTTGTTTCTCTCATCACCCCACAAGTAATGGAAGAGTTTTTTTGGTGTCGCAGTCCGTAGTCAAAGACTTTTTTGGTGAAAGTCATTCATCTTCCATTAAACTCGTCAAAGCCTGCTTGTTGTAATTACAATATTTCTCCCTTTGAATGTGATGTTTGGACAGTTTTAAAATGAACAACTGTCTCTTTTGAAGGAAGGCAATGAAACGGAAAAAGTTCACCTAGGTCAGGAATATCATCCACAAATCCACATAGAGAAAGCACCCTACTGTGTTTTTCATTTTATTGTCGAAGGTATGAAGTCTGGAGATAAAACCACATAGTTGATGTTAAAAGTGTAGTCATCCCTTTAGGAATTGTTAAATGGCTACCTGAACACACAGAGTTCCAACAGTAAGGAAGGGGGGACATATGTTACATCACCAGTATAAACTGACTGAACTGGAAGGGATGGAATTATTGCATAAATGCATATCATTATTGAGCATTATTACCTCATGAAGATAAACTTAACACTGTGAACCCCATTGATGGTCATTTAACTTCCAAAACGGTCTACCGGCTCCTACCTACAAACCTTAAATATAATTGCTCTGACAATGACAATAATAGGATATTTATTGCTAAAATATGTGAATCAGTCCGCATCCTTTTCCACTCCTTTGTTGGATGAATATCAAAATCGTTGTCCAAGAATCATGTGGCGGCTCTGACGGTTGTCCTATTCTACTACCTCTGGTAAATCAAATGTCCTCGATGGAGATCATTACTTACATTCTATTCTTTGAAATTCTTCAGACACAACTCGCATTATTCTTTCGGCTATTGACTTTTGAAGCTTTAATGTTCGAAATTGAAATATTCTGTTGTAGTTCAGGGATGGAGTCAGCGATAATGTAACAAACAAATGTGCACGCTATTCAAATAACTAAATGCATCCTTAATTATATTATGCCCTTCAGTTCCTACTTCCCATAGAAACTCTGTAGCTTTAAGAGATATGAGTTACATTTAGTGTACACGGAGAGGAGAGATTTGTCATGCCTTTGTGACATGACATTTGATAGATTGAACCAGATGTGTGTATATTTCTTTTAGGGACACTTTTTCACACAGCCGTAACATTTTTGGGTAAAAACGTCAAAAAAAGTATTGATGAAAAACATGAGTTAGCCTTTAATTCGTTTTCATTTGTCACTTGCACCAGGGTGATATATGAAGAATAAAGCTACTACTACAATTGACGTAAGTGAGGTTGCTTGATGAACCAACGACTGTGTTTACATGAAAGTTGACCCATCGTCATTTTGGTTTTTTTCTGCTGTGTAGCATTAGCATTAGTTAATGTTGCTTGATATCTTTGAATTGATTATATTTGTTCTTAATCATTCCTGGGGTCTAATTTTCGAGTTTATTATCTTTTTATTGCCTAATGGATTCTATTATGATAAGTCTACTGTGTTGTACAAGTATCTAATTTTCAAATGCTCAGAGACACGCACAATTTTCGATTCACTGCAAGTCATCAATTATCCACGGTATTTGTCGTTGTCGCGCATATATGTATATGTTTCGGAAACCTGTTTGACAAATCGTACTTACCTGTGAATTCAGCAAACACTAAAATGTATCCTATACAAAAAATTATGTTTACTAGCAACACAAGTTTTCCGTTTTTAGATAAACTAATGTTCTGCATGAAAAAATTCAATGAGATTCGGACTGCACACAATGAGCAATAAAAACAGACGGAGAAATATTTAATACGCACCTTTTAGGTAAAAAATTCATAAAAATTTGCGAAATGGTTGAAATCTGTTGACCGTAAGAGGATGTCTTTCTAAGGACAAGATGAATTATCAGAGTTTAGGTGACCTCACTTTTCTCCTTAGTGAACGAATCACCACTCTCTCTGCACTTGCTTACACAGCTTTTGTAGTCTCTTCAAATTTTGAAATGAATCTGCATCTTCAAATAATTTATTCGGAACGCAAGATGCAATTATTTATTTGTTAATTGTGTTGTTTTGAGTAAACTAGCTATTCCCATATACATCACTTTTGAATCACTCAAGGAATCGTTGCTTCCACCTGGGCAATTGTTATTTCCCATCTAATTACGTTTAAAAGAAATTTTCATTTTATATTTGCTCCAGGGGAACTTCATCCACTGCCACAATTTGAATGAAAAAAAACAATCTACAACGACTTCCATTCAAGATAAAATGAATGTGATAATTAGACCTCTTGACTTGTAGCTGTTAGTTTGTATGTCCAGTAGAGTCAAAATGTAATAATCCAAACTTGGAAAATGAATAAAACCGGAAAAAAAGATTGAACGTAATCTCAGGAGGAATCTTGATGTTTGTGTTGACATGTCATCCGTGCAGTGGCATACTCAATGAATCTAGAAATAATTGTCGACCTGAAGAGATGCTCGAAGAACAGATTATATGTAAGTGTACATCCATGGATTGAGGTGGAACGTGTAGGAAGTTGCAGCTGTACTTTCGTACGCATATCAAATCATTCCGTACACTGTTATTAATGTCAGCACTTTGCCATAATGAATAGGTAATCATATCATTCCCTGGCAACCTTCTTATTATCATATTCATCATCTTCCTATTTTTACCATATCCAGTTTTTCCTTCTTTCTTCTTATGGCCTTCTGTCCATTCACAGCACAACCTACTGACCGACAACTAACACCTCGTTCCTTCCAGATTAACAATGTGGAGATAAGAAATTAACTCCATAAATTCCTTCCTGGGCTGCAAATCTCATAAGATGATGATATTAAGGTTCATTCTATTCTCAAAACTTGTGTAACCTTTTAGAACATTCATTTAAATTATAAAACTTCAGAAGCAGAGGAAACTGCGCTTATAGAAGCAGGATTAATTCAGTTATCCTAGAATGTTTCTTCGTTGACTTTAGGGTTATAGGTTATCAAAACTTGCCACCTTTAAATTAAAACACAAGCCAAAGCAGTTGCAAGGGTTTCAAAAAAATCCAACGGATGTTGATAACCTGCTCTCCTTTTTATGATTTATCCGTTCTAATTGCATAGATTATTGTAACAGGACCCTTTCTGATTCAAGTTGTTCTTGAAATTGCTATTCTGAGACTATTATATTTCCTAATAGTTTACTAGTAGTCAATGAGGAATGCATTACGACTATGAGCTCACATTAGTGGTGTGAGACCAGTAAGAAGTAGTACATCAGGAGTGGTGTGATTGAAACAGAATTCATAAGGTTAGGACGGATTTGAAAGAGGGCAAAGAAGATTACAACGAAAGTCTCCATCATCTTAGTAGGAGTTGTAAGGAATTCTAGCTATTGCTTGTTAAGTCTGAATCCAGAACTAGACCCCTCACAAAGTTACATCCCAAATAAGGAACCAGAATGTCAAAACTTCGTCATGTGTCACCAAGAAGTTTTTGTAGTTGCTGTATTTAAGTGTACAAGAATTCTCCACCGATTTAACAACGAGACTGAATCGCAATCCAACTGATGAATGAATAATTAGATTGTGTCAGTTCTAAAGTAAGAAATCACGGGCACGGGCACTCTTGACTCGCTGGACAACTGCAAGAGAATATTTTGGTGAGGTGGCTGGACATAATCCTCCAACTGATGGTAGAAGCCATCTCACATCTGAGCCAATATAAACCAGATAAATGCCATTGCTGGTATGCGTATTGGTAAACTGTCTATAGAATATCAAACGTCTGTCAATTAACACATACTTGGTTACAAATGGACATCTATTTCCTTCCAATTACATTTGAATTTGTCATTCCTTCTGAGGCTGCAGTAGACTGAAGGAAAATTCAAATTAGCAGTTGTTTCTTAAAGGAGTCTTAGAATCCAATTAGACCAAATGTACGAAATGCACAATGGATTGTTTGTTTAACGTGATATACTGTTACTCTCATCAATCAGCCGATTGCATACCAAATTCATAATTCACAAAAGAAGGCTCAAGACTCCACATATTCCATATGTGCACAGAGAAAGATACCCGTTTCCTTCATGCCTGATAAAATACAACGCACATAAAATACACCATAAAACTTCAAATCTTGACCGACCAAGAAAGCTGCTAAAACATAATTCATCCATAAAGTCGGTAAAACTGCCTGCAATGTGGTCACTCACTTCCAAATATGAGTCTTGGTTCCCTCACTTCTCTCGATCATCATAAACATAGAGACATAATTGGTCAAAAGCACTAAGTTGTCGGTGTGGCTTACAAAAATGATACTGTCCAACTTCAATGAATGAATTCAAACTACACACATGGCTTATCTGTCCAAGAAGCCTTACGTAATATTTTGGTGAGTCAACTTCCTCAAATGAGCTTAGGAAAATAATACGGTCCGTTCCAAATCTTGTCTCTGACATTCACATTTCACATTACTACCTGTTATGTTTATGCCTTTTTCACTTCTTGATTCTCTCAACTCGTGGGGACCTTTTTGTCTCCGCAGCATTTCACTTCGTAGTCTTTGTAGTTCACTTCGTAGGTTGTTGGCTTGATTCTAATCTAAAGTTTAGGTATTCTTGTAAGCAGTTTTTGTGTCAATGTAAATGAAGTCTATTTGTGCAATACAAGAAATATTGTTTGTCGTTATATTATAGCTTTACTTTTCTCTGCAAAGAGAAAGTACTCAAAGTCCACTTGGATATGAACCTGTATAGTAATGCAAAAAAAACTTGCCTTGCCAAATATTTTAGCAATTAAAATCAGGTTCAGAGTTTACCATATGCCATGCTGTTGTTGTCGTTGAATAAACAAAAACAGTAGTTGGTTAATTTATTAGCTCCTATCTTTTTACAATACATTTATGGCTACTGAAGTTTGAATCCACATAATGGTTAGGTGCAATCTTAAAGCTTAGATTCAACTTTTAGAAGACTTATTCGTATAGTTCACTTTATTTTGTACATGTGCTTTTAACGTGAGCACAAATGATAGGTTAATAAATCCGATAACTACTGTTTAAACCTAAAGGTAGCTCAAAGGGATGATGTGTTGCATCGACAAGAATCGTGTGCATGCTTATTTGTTGTTAATGGTAACAGGGTGGGCTTAAAACTCACACTGTATGACCACAAAGATCGAGGTTAATTGGGTCGTAAAGCGAACCTTTGGTTGCCCATCATTGACTTCATAAGATCGTAAAAGTCCCTCAAGTTCTCCTGTGAAGGAAAAGTCAGACGAGTAGAGAACCAACCTTGCATAGTAAGAATCGAATCATCTCAAGTGCTGAAGTAACAGTTGTTCCTGTCCCAAGTGGAAATTTTAATGAATTGTTTATCGTACTTGGTTGCATTGTTGTCTGCGTATTCCTACGCATTTCCCTCTGTCCGTGCTGCTTCTTGTTACATATTATTCCATTAGCTCTGTTAGCGTTTGGATTGAACACATGGAACCAAGTAGATAGGGTCACACACAGCAGGAAAGGAATATTTTTGACGAGAGCACCTTAGCATGTGTGTCTGTCATAAATGTCAACTTGTGGTTAGGTGTTTGTCGTACTAAAAATGACATGATCATGATCTGATCGCCGCACACGAGCTTATCTTGTAAGGAATAACCTTGTGCATAATCAACCTGAGAAAGAAGGCTGGTACTTTCAAACTTCCATCGAATTCATTCCCCTACATTTTTTGGGTAAAAATTTAGACTATTTTTGATCCAGCTGAGAGTTCCTCAAGTAACCTGAGCTGAGAAACAACCACTGGTGACTAGACGCGTTCAAAATACATCTTCCTCAGTCTTATTTTGTGTGTGTAAAATCTAAAATCTGGCCAAGTCGGCTACATTTCCGTTACGAAGTATCATCATCTCTTTCTATAAACCTCCAATAATAATGACTAGTACTAA
>JAQGAB010002321.1:0-12437 GCA_034696565.1 Isotomurus graminis
ACCTGTACTTGCGAATTATAGAGTTTCCAGTGAATTAATTTCTTCTAGGACTTGTCCCGTCTTGAGACGGGCTTTTTCTGGCTATTACCTAATAAAAGTACTGGAAAGGTGTAACGTAGTGAGACTTTCTGGTTCACACAAAATAATCATTCAGCATCATTCACAGCCTACGTGAAGTCACACATCATTCCAACTTGGAATGGAGTATTCGTTTAAAAGTTCATTCAATTGTTACACGATTACACTTATCTTTAACATCCCGAAACCAATGCGAAATGGAAAATGATCATACGTGTACCCCTTGACTTGTGAAATATTTAACATGATGCAAAACCCTGACAGATTACAATGGCCAGCAAGCACTTGATAAATGAACACACGTTTAATTAATTAATCTATGTATCAATCAATTATCAATTATTGTTACGTCATATTCTATAAAAACACGGGTTTTCTACTCGATAATCAATTACATTTTATTCAGTCGAGAGTCACCAACAGGAAGTTGCAGTTTGCAGTTGCCTTCAAATATTCTTTTGACAAGATGCTACGGTACATAATTCTTTTGGCATTTATTGCCGTATCTACCGCCTTCATTCTGGTAATCTTTCCAAACCCTTTAACTCATATTTTAACTGATTAAGACATCTTAATGTTTAAACAGGACGAGGATTTGTGCGTGGAGGGGATAGAATTCGTCGCCCATCCGAACTGCTCACAATTCTACCATTGCTCTAATGGGGTTCCAATACTTCAGGACTGTCCTGAGGGGTACTTCTTTAATCCCCGTTTGGAAATCTGTGACTACCCGGCCAACGTCCCTGAATGCCAAGGCGGCACTCGACCTCCAACAACTTCTACAACTCCAACTGCACCAACAAATGCCACAACCACTCCTATAACTTCAACTACGCCAACCACACCCACAAATGCCACCACTCCAACCACAACCGCTCCTATAACTTCAACTACCCCATCTCCCTTCACAGGTAATTCGTTTAATATCACAATCTCACTTTTAATTAAACATATATCCCTTTTGCGCCTTTACAGAGACTCCATGCAACACGGTCCTTAATGACACATCAGGACACATCGCATACAAACTTAATTCAACCACAGGTGACTTGGAACGTTGCGCTTGGACGATAAACGTCCCTGGAGCGAGTAAATTCAGGTTTATCCTCCAACAAGGGGACTTTGAGTATCGCTACGATGCCATTACCGTCCTTGGCCTTAGTCGAGACGGAGATCAAGTCAGTAGACAAAGTATTACAATGTACGACTCAATAACAAACCGTACAAAAAGTCATCAAGCCCTTAAGGTCCCTCTGAACCCAACTCTGCCTTCTTAAACTTAATTCCAGAATGGATACAAGCGCAATCTACGAACTAAACGACAGCATCGCCATAGTCATGTTCCACACCGACTCCTCGACAGCCAGCACTGGATTCCTTTTGTCATACGTCGTGGAAACAAATGCTGACGAGGCTCTGTTATCTGTGAATGAAATCGGGTATACAAACAACACCCAGGGATACTCCTTTGTTCGCGGAGTGGGTGAGGAACTCTACGCAAACAACGAGTTGACCACACTTCTTCACGTGGCAGTCCCTGGGGCTAACTTTTCATCTCTAGGCCACACTCATTTCGCCGATAACTGTGACAAAGACTACATTCTGGTCTTTAAGTTTAAACAACCAGGAGCCGATGCGTTTTGGGAAGCAGGTGATAGGTAAAGAAATACGTCTTAATCTTCTGCGTTAAGGTCAAGAATACTTTAAATCATTCCCTGGTTGTCTGTTGTTACAGGGTTTGTAACTCTCATACAGATTTCATTTGGGCAACCCACAATGACGTAGTCCTTTATGTTTTCAAGTCTAATGAGGCCAATGCTGATGAAGGTTTCTATTTAAATCTGAGCAGCAAAGAGTAATAAACTATGACTATGACTATAACAAAGTGTATTCCCAGTTGATTATTAAAAGGAACTTCAGTGTTATAAAAGTAACCACTGCTCCAGAGTCTTAATCGATTTACGCTAACCAGAATTTAGACTTCCATTCACAAATTCATGACTCACATACGACTCACAAGGATCCCCAATGGAATCAAAAAGACTTTCATCTGAACCTCTCCAGTCAATCTACCACTCACATTGCCTCCAGACAGTTGGGGAACAATCTTACACGTTTCCTGAGCATTTACAGCCGCCTTGTCAAACTCATCCTTAGGAACAGGAATCTCTTCCGTATTGCATAACTTGCAGTATCCCTTCCCTGAGTCCGACTGCACGCACACCAAGTTCTTTCTGTAGTCACAAAGATTCTGCGCAATGTACTTCCCTACGGATTTATCTCCTGTAAGAGTCTCGTCTGAAGTTTCTGTCCCTGATAACTGCTTTAAAAAGTCCTCGGCACTTTTGTCTTCTTTGATGCTTGTTAGCGCATATAATTGAGTCCATTTGCCAGTGAATATATGAGCACAGTTTTCATCCTTCTCCTTGTTCCCTGCTTTTTTAAACTGATCCACAAGGGACTTGTATACTTTCGCATCCTCCAGGGTGAATTTACGGCGTTTATCGGGTGTTTCTGTAAGACTGGAACAAACAATTATCAGTCCAGTCAACACAAGACATCTGCTGAAGATTCCCACCTGGTGGAGATACGCAGAGATTAGTTAATAAAAGATCGGCCCAAGCAGAGTTATCACCCGTACCATAGTCATCAAGGCGTTTGATATACAGAATGGTTTCCATTGGGAGAGAAACAATAAGAAGACACCGGACGAGATCTGCATGAAACTGTTGGAAGCTTCCAGGGATGCGTTTCCACAGGAATCCACTCACAAAGCTTCCCTTGAAAAACTTTCAGGTGGATTACAGCTTTCCACGGGCTTTGACTTAATCACTGCCAACCTAACTGTTCTGTCGCTCACCTGAATTGTCACTCATCATGCCCATTACTTCATTCATCGACCCCGCATTTCACTTAATGATTCATTCCACAAAGCAGACAACCATCACCCATCCTCCTCGTGTGTCTTAGGACTTGCTTAGCCAAGAACCAGAAGTAAAGCTGACAAGGTCATCACTACTCTAACAACTCCCTGCACTTCACCATCACAAACACAAGCGACCTAACATCTCCTTCCACTTCGATTCCTCACAAAAAGTCAGAGTATTCCGAGTCCAACTGCATCGACAACTTCTGTAAAGGCTGAACATTTCCTACAAGTCCCCAAGGAAAAAACCTCTTCTACCAAAGTCATCCGAGGTTTCATAAGACTTCCATATGTCTTGACAGATTCATGATCGCAGGATGAAATAGGCAGGAGCACTCCACAAGCCAATCCCAAACAAACCAACCACAAAAACACTCATTATTCACAGGGACCCAATAACTCCAATTATTGTACGATTTATTAACCAAGATTTAGACTTCCATCAACCACCACACACACAATTACATACGACTGGTTGACCTACACGACAAATTCCGCACCTAATAATCTCCCACACCTCCAAAGACAAGAGTAACCAAGAACAAAGCAGCAATGAGATTGGAAGCCCCACTGCTCCCCTTTCGTCCACTGCTCCCTTTCCATTTCTTGACAGTGTCACACGCATGTTCCAGCGATTTCCCATCTCCAACACCCCTTTCCGAATACGTCAGCCCCCCACAAGCCTTGCACTTCTTCCCTTCGGTACATACCAACCGCTTGTTCAGGTCGCAAAACAAAAGCAGACGAGACTCGAGAAGCTTCACCGACTCCTTGATAATCCGCAACTCGCTGTCTTTGACTAAAGCTCTTTCAGGGTTCTCTCTAAAGGCTGTCAGAAGCTCCTCAGAGGTTTTCTTGTCAACCAGCCAAATAACAGAGGCTGACAGGTTCGTTAACTTTGGAGGGAAATTGCACACTTCATTTTCAGACCGTCCGGTTGACAAGAGTTTCTCTTTGAAGTTCGTGTAGTCGTCCATGTCCACAAGGTTAGGAGTCCTCCGCACGGGCTCGTCGGAGAAGGTCAGAGTTTCTTGGAGGAAGCAGCTCAAGGTGATCAGACCCATCAACACGAGATAAATATGGAAGGATCCCATCTGAAAGAGAGACACAGAGATTAGTGGTTGGTAGTTGGGATGAAGATGAGTAGGAAAACACACCTACGTTTTAATTCACCGGTTGATCCACACGGAGATGGGAGAGGTGTGGATTTGGAGATCTGTAAAAAGACTCTGGAGGAAGTGTAGAGAGATCTGGAAGGAAAAATGAGGATGAATGGTGACTTGTGGGAAGTTCAGCTTCAGGTTTGGAAGTTTCCAGGGATTCGTTTCCACGGGTATCTCCTTTGCTTCCAATGATTTATTCTAAAATACTGTGGCTTATTTCTAACGTGTTTACTGCGCTGCTGATGATTCATCTTTTGTTTTGTGGTGGTGGTGGTTGTGTGTTTCTGATGTCACTTATTATCACGTACTTCGGTACTTCATATACTTTAAAGTATGGTGAGACTTTGTGTATTGCTCAATATGCTTAAAAGACTTTCAGAATCGATGTAGCTTCGTCTTCACCCCAGCATGACTTAGTGTGACCAATGGCAGGTGAATAGGAGTCTCATTGTTACATTAAGTTGAAACATCATATTCATATTCCTCATATACTTTCATCCTTAAACTACGCGACTCCATGTGTTGCTCATCTCGTTATCTTCACCGTGACTTCAAGGTTGACCTGCTCTCTGGCATTTCTCCTCGTCTGATCCGTAGCCTACCACTTCAAAAGGACTTTTATAGCTAAATAAAAACAACTGAAACTGATTTATTAGGTGTGGCTGAGTGAATTAGATCAAGTTGACTCTTTCATGAATCTTTTATTTGTACCTTCTCAAGACACTTGGGGGTCATAATCTACCCCTCCTTTCACACACAACCATTCATTTAAAATGTACTACCAATCAAGACACAAGACTCTGGGAAGGATGGAAGGACTCTGTAAAACAACACCCTCAAAGAACAGAACACTCTGCAAGATAATCCCGAGACAACAAGGAAGCATAAAGTACAAGTTTTCTATTCACAGTGACTCAACTTTGCGTGATTTATTAACCAGAATTTAGACTTCCAACAGCGACGGTACTTTGGGTGACATTGTCCCCAATTAATAAACTTCCAATTGAAAGATAAGCGTCAAGCTGCAATGAGACTCAAGAATATTGATGCCTTGTCACTCCCACTTGCTGAACCAGTGTCCCGTGTCTTCGTGTCTCCACCCTTGCAACTCCCACTTGCTGAACCAGTGTCTCCAGTCACTCCTGGGTTCAGTGTCTGTAGTTTCTTCTTATATTCACACGCTATTTCCAAATTGCCTGATTCATCTCCTGCAGATTTCTCCGCGTCCGTCAGTTTCCCACAAGCTTTGCACTTCTGTTCCACACACACCAACTCTGTAGTGACGTCACATAACTTTGCGTCCTCCTCTTGAGTTGGCACATCCAATGAATACAGATCTCATGTGGGACCCCAGGAAGACGCAAGTTCCATAAGCTAATAGTGCTGGGTATGGGCGGGGCTAAGGCGTAAGGCGTAAATTTTCATACGTTTTATGGTACAGTACAAGGCTCTGTTACTGATATGCACTTAAGACTCATGCAATCGAACTGACTGACTGCAAGTACGGCAGACAAGGTCATCGGTACTACTGTGTCCCATGTCTTTATAATCCCTCGTTAAGCGATCTCACGACTCTGTCCCCATCACTGAACGATTCAACTTTAGTTTAATACATCAACTTCTACTGCAAATCTGTATGGTTTAAAACAATTTCTAAATGACTAATTAGCTCTCATAACATTTAATCTACAGAGGAACTTTATATTACTTCGAATTCGTTTATTACTAATGACATCTGTACTTGAATCTAATTTACCTATTTTTATATTTCTAATTCTCTAAATTGTATTTCTCAAATAACATCATGAGAAACGTGTTACTTATGGAAGACTAGTCTTTGTGAACTAAATAAGCTAAACACGTAAATAAAGAGTATCAATCAATCAATCAATTACAGGAGTGACCGATTTACTAAAAACCTTTCTAAGCGTAAGCAAATCCGGTTCCAATGATTACAAATTGCTGACCAAAACTTTTCAAAAACAAAGCTTGACAGTGCGAGTGGGAAGAAAAATATCCACAATACAAAAAATGCTGTCAAGTTCTTCAATTTAACAATTGTACGGTGTTTGTTGCTGTCTTCCGTTTTATTTGCCACATTTGTCAACACTCTTTTAATATCCCTCCCTTCAATATGCGTTGTCACCAAGTCCATGTCATTCCAATGGCTTATCAATCCAAACTGAAGGAACTTATTTGTTAAAGCTACTAGTTTATCGGAAATGGGAACATTAAAGTATAAAAATTCAAACTTATGGCTGTACGGCTGTAAAGCGTAGTCACAAAATTGTTCATTCCAAACCTCACGAACCACCCGAATGATCTCTTGCTGACCGTTCTTGTCCGTTGACACTACAATCGCATATTTTGAATCATTGGTTGCCAGTTGTAGCATTCCAACGAGGCCAATGCCGTGAACAAACTTGACTATTTCTGATGGTTCCTTGTCCTTGCGCTTCATATGGGGAACTTGGCTTTGAATTATTTTAGCTTTCTTTGCAGCTTCACCATTATTTATACTTTTGTTTGAAGTCCCAGATGACAAAATCAAAGTGTAATCTCTGTTTAAAAGATCTCCTATATCGTCCACGCCTTTTTGTTTACTAGGGATTATCAAGTTAGCAGTAATATCGTTTTTGTACAAATTAGATACTACAAATACAACAAATATGAAGAGGAAAGTTACGACCTTTGATTTAATTTCAGGCACACTCTGGTCTATTAATATTCTAAGCAGCGTAAAAGCGGAATTATACACATTTGAGGTGAACTTTGTGTTAGTATTTAATGTAAGATCAACTGAGGTATACGCAAGTGCGCAGAGTGTAGTGATAATTAACCCAATCCATATTGAAGGTGAAAGAGCTGAAAAGATCCTTTGAAATGTTAGGAAATTCTGATTCTTTCGAGGTTCGCAGTAAAGCAATGGAATTGTTGTTAGATCAAAAATTCCTAAATCCCCACCCGAACCTCTTTCATTATAAACCAAGTACGAAATATACCCAATTGTCCATTTGCTCGTGGGATCATTTAACATTTGAAAGGGGTACAGAGTAAAGTTCAATTTCTTCATGAGTAACGAGATTGCAAAACCTTTTATTCCACATCGTTTCCCTTGGACGCTATTCAACTGATCCAGTGTCAAGAAACTCTTTGAACACAACGGAATCGGCATGTATACACCATCCGCAGCAAACATTTGTGGTGGGTTTGAATTCATAATTGATTTTGGTAGCTCCGAATAAATTGTCAACCCTGCATACTCACTCATTGGGTAATGAAACCTTCTGTTGTAAAAGCCAAAGTACACGAGATCTGTAGGGAACATCTGGACATCTGTACATCCGATTCTGGCCAGAAAAAGTCGGATTCGTTGCCTGTAAATGTCGTTGTGGTATTGAGTTAAGCAACCAATGCTCACTTGAATAAATATTGAGTGCCGAGTGTCCCAAAGGTTGTAGTTTGTGTTTGATAGAAACTTCCCGTAATGATTTATGTCGGATTGGTTCCATGCCTGTGGTGAGGGAACTATTATAATATTAATGGAGCAATGTTCATTTACATGGATAGTTGGCTGAATTGTAGAGCTTTTCTTTGGAATATTCCAAAGCGTCCATATAAATGAGTTATGGTTAACCCGGACAATTGATTCGTATATGAGAATCAAAGCTTTATTGTAAGGATAAAGTTGTAAGTGGATTGCACAAGTAAAGTTTAGTGGGTTCGCTGCGAGTTTAAAATAAGAATTGGACAATTCTTTCGAAAATTGTTGTTCGCTGAGAAAAATTTCTGAGGAACAAATTAGCCCCGGAACAATGAACATTATCAGATATGACATTTTCTGTGTAGGACCGTTGCGTTATAAGGTAGGAATGTTTTAAGGTCGGTTATTGCTTGGAATAACGGCGAGTTTGGAATAAAATTTAGTAGCATCTGCTGGTAACCGATCGAACTTGACTACAACTAGTGTATTCGGAATTAGATTACTAAGACTTGTTATGCAGATATGTTAGTTTTATTATTCCTAAGCTATTCCACATTTATCCAAACGTTTAAATGTACTGTAATTTAACGGTGTGTTATTAAATTAATTTCGGTCTATTATTTTATCAACTTTTAAAGACAACACATACTTAAGTATATTGGGTTTGATACTTTTAATGCTTTGCTCATTTAATAAAACTACTGACACAACTGTATTATTTAGACTATGCACCCCGCAGTTACTTTCCAATTTCTGTAGGATAATGGAATAAGAGAAGACGAACATGCTAATATGATAAGCATCACAAACCATGTCAAGAATTCTTGTCCCAAACCAGGACAGTTATATTAAAGGTACCTCCAGTTAAAAGCATCAAACCTTTAGCTAAACGTTAAACCTCTTTGAACTTGTTGAAGCAAGGTTATCTTCTTCAGATCGATTTATGAACTTGCACACTCATGCCATGTTGTTTTGGGAGTTCCATTCCTTTCTAAGACATATAGTAGTTGACACAGCAAACTCGGGTTTTATTTAAAACTTAATTAGACACGTGGGTATCATTCTGACCCACTTTTAACAAATGGCCGACTGATGCAAGCAATTTTCCAAACAAGAAGGTATTTTATTCCAGATCAATAAAACAGCTTAGCAGCACGAGTTACATATAGTTTAAACTTCTCAGAACCTCATTTAATAACTAATTAAACTTCCAATTACCTTACAACTTGGAGCACTTAACTATCCACATATTCCTCAACTAACTTTACACTCATACAATTTGACACAGGCATAGGCTAATCCAAGTTTATTAACATTTAGAAGGTAGATAATTAATACGTCAAAGAGAGACTACTCCACGTACTTGCAGAAATTAAATTATCATTTATATGTGCACCAATATCAATTTTCTGGTATATATATATAGACTTATATATCATATTCGGTTTGTAGTAATTCTCCAAAATTATGATATTTCTCAAAATCCCAAATTTACATTCGTACAATACTGCAATTACTTTGCACTACTGAATTTTGTTTGTACACACGCACAAGTTTGAATACCTTACTATATCTTTCGATAGAACTTTGAGGAATTTTACTGATATAATAAGTAGTAATGAATAACTATACTCTAATAAGAAACACAAAAGTATCAGAGGAATGGCTGCAAGATAAATTGCAAAAATTGCTCCCAGGTTTTCCAACTTTACAATTTTTCCCGTGTAGTCTGTTTCATGGGTTTCATTTATACTTCTAAGTTTTTCTCCTAATTCACGAGAAGCCAGATGGGAGACAATCAATCCGATTTCATTCCAATGGCTAATCAGCCCCACTTGATGGAAATTACGGATTAAGGCAACAATTTTATCTGAGATTGGAACATGACACATTATGTGGTACAGGGAAATTTCAAATGGTTGGATTACATGATCACAAAAGGATTGTTTGTTTTCGCGAACTACTCGTATTACGCCTTTTTGATCATTATTACTTAAAAGCAATGCCAGGGCCTGTTTACTTGTTGCATTTGTGACCAGCCTCAGTAGGTCAACGGGATCTCTCATTAACACCAGCTTTACAATATTTGAATAATCCTTGTTCTTCCGTTTACCTTTCGGCACCAGGTTCTTGACATAATTTACCATTTCAGTGTGTGATTTTTCACTTGTTAACGCATCTTCCAAGACCACAGGAATGACAACAACAAACTCAGCGTTTAAAAGATCACCGAAATCTTGAATGACCTTCTGCTTTGTAGGAGATATTAGATTAGCAGTGATATCATTCTTATACAAGCTACATACAAAAAAGGCCACGAATACGAACAGAAATGTGATATATCTTTGTTTCAATTCAGGCACGCCTTGATCCATTAAAATATGATAGAGTACAAACACGGACATAGTGATTTTGGAAAATACTCTTGTTTCCGAATTTAAGACATGACAAATCACTGTGTAAATCCAGGTTGATATTATAGCTGCCACAATTACTACCCATGATTGACCCGTAAACACACTAAACATTCGCTGAAGAGACATGAAGTCCTGATCATTCCGTGGTTCGCAGTACAGGACTTGCGAACTTACCATACCAAATATTCCCACGTTCCCCCCTTACCTTTTCTTGTTTTCTACAATAGAAACGTACCCGTACCTTAATTTCATTGGGTTCTCGTCTGTCCAGGTAAATGGATACAAACTGAAGTTAAGTTTCTGCATAAGAACAGCCAGTGCAAAATTCTGGAGAGTACATGATTGTCCATGAGCTATCTTCAATTCATCAATAGATAAGAAATTCTTATAGCATAAGGGAATAGGCTTGTATAAGAATTCATCAGCAGCAAATCTACGAATAGGATGTGAATGTACTAACGAATTTGGCAATGCTTTATCGTATACAGAAATTTCTGGATATTGACTGAGTGGGTGGTGCATTTGTTTGCTGTCTAACCCAATGTAGACAACGTCAGTCGGGAATCTGGGAGTTTTGTAACAACCAATTTGTGCAAAGAACAATCGGATTCTCTGTCGCAATATGTCAATATTGTACGCATTTGAGCAGCCTATGCTTACTTGAATAAAAATCGAGTGTAAGGAGTCCCAAAGGTTATACTTTGTGTGTGTTATGAAGTAGCTGTAAACTGCCATGTCTGAATATCTCCATTCTTCTAAACTGGGAACCACGATGATGTTAATTGTGCATTGTTCATTGAAGTGGATATTGGGCTGAATGGTTGCACTTTTGTAGGGGTCATTCCATACGGTCCATATAAAAGCGCGATAATTTACGCGAAGAATCGATTGATAAATGTCTATCTGCTCTTTAGTGTGCTGGAGTATTTGTAAATGAACTACGCATTGGAGGTTGGGAGGAGTTTGTTCTAGTTTGAAATTTAAGTCTGGTAGTTCATTTGTGAGAAGTGATTGAGTACATATTTGTTGTAAAGAAACAAGGATCAATCTGATGCAAATATCAATTAGGAATAACATGACGCTGCCTCAAACAAGTGGTGTTACCTTTCGTTCGTTAGTGTCTGTTTAATGATTCGCGATTGTACATGTTTTGAACAATGTCGAACTTTACACTAGTTGCCTTAGATGAGATATTTCATGTGATGTGCTCCTTCAGGTATGTCTAACATGAAATTAGAGTAATTCCACCTGAAGTAAGCAAGTAAGTTTGATATTATCTAAATTACGTATGGTTGCCAAACATTTAACCGGGAGAGTAGAGCATTAATTATAGTTTTGATTAAAACGACCCACTTGTAAAGAATATTGGGGTTGCCAGCAAGAACTAAATATAAATTAGCAGGTTTTTATTATAGATAGTGTTGGCATACACGGTGGTTTTGGTCTTTTGGCTTTCTATCGATTAAGTTTGGGGACCCGGCAATTTACTTTCGGATTCATTAAACAACACGAATACTATTATTTAGCTATAAACTAACTTCTCTTTTTTCGTGTAAGTTTTTCACAACGACCCGAGTCCTTATTGAGATATTGTCCAGGAGGTCAATCGCTGGAGCCAAAGCCGGGCAAGTTTCCAACATCAACGTACATCCCCTTTGAGTCGATGGACCCAGGAGCTTGTCGTTTGACCAGTTTGTGAGCTGAATCTCCAGCAGCTCCAACCTCAGTTGACAGTGGGTGCGAATTTACCTACGTATAAAAATAAAATTTAGCAAAAATTAACCCTAACAACAGAAGTTTAAACTTACACAACAGAAAACTAACAAAGAACCAAGTGACAGAAGAAACGTTCCACGCATTTTAATTGCTTGAGGAGAACACAGAAGATGACTTAATAGACTTTGACTTGCAAAAAGTAAATCATCACAATTTCGAAATGAAAGAGGTAGTTGTAAACTGCATGTAGTTGTTATTCGTCTTACGTGAAACTCGATTGTATTTATATGGACAAGCTGACACATTATTTGTGTAATCTTGACTAAACGTTTTAAGAATGCCTCAAGCAATCTGTAAAACTTCTATCAATACTAAAATGTAAACGTTTTTAATAATCCTACGTAGGATCTATTCAAGTGCAAATTTATTGCGGTTTTGCGTGTGATTTAAGCGAAGAAGTATCATTTCAGCTAATTGTGCTAATTGTTTTATTGTATTCGCATAGAGTTTTCATGTGTAGAATAATGACGCATAACCAAATCGTTGGCCCACGCCATTATTATGCCCAGGAGGACATCGGTTAGAGCTCAAGGAGTTCAGGTCATCAACATCGTTGAATGTCACTTAACATTTATTTAAACAGTCTAATAGAG
>JAQGAB010002322.1:0-12436 GCA_034696565.1 Isotomurus graminis
AAAGTGTGTGGAGAAGTTCAAGACACTGCCCTTAAGTTTCACCTCTCTGTTCATCAAAATACAATTAAGAGTGCTGACACAGAGATACTTAAATGAGACTCTCGTGTTACGTATACCAATATTGATTTCTATACATGGAAAATGGAATGTACTTTTGTTTCTTGAATAGGGCACGCCAATAGTTTCAGTTTACTGCTTTATTATATCGCGTGGGCACAGGTTGCTGCTGTCTTAAATGTTCAATATTGACTATACAGCCATGTTTTATAGCTGCATTATCTGATGAAGTGAGTAGTCCGTGTCTCTCGGAGATGTTATAAGTATTAAAATGCTTTTGCAGAAGTGAATTATCCTGTCAATTTTATTGTAATCACCTTACACAAAACTTCGTTTAAAAGTCTAAACTTACCTAGAAACCTTCTTTTATATTTATTGTTTTCACGAATTTCCAATATTAAACTTTGCGAGTAGAAATGCACGTCTGGGGAAAAACACTATAATTCTCAACTAACTCAACTCTGGCTTAATTCTTCCTTATGTTACGGTGTGACGAGAAGTTAGTGAATGACCATCTTTCGCCAGTGTGAAGAGGATTCTTTTCTGACTTTGTATTGACTGTTGGCTATCCCCAGCTTAGCTCAAATTGATGATTAATTTTTTACTTCAAGGCTCGTTTCGCAAAAAGCAATGACCTAGCGCATCTTTTCTCAGGTTTAAACAGAAGTTTAGCGAAACCTGTGGCATTTGCAATGCTGTAATATTAATGCTGCATGCATGGTTTCCATAATTCATACAAAGTACAATTTACGATGTTGTTCGCCTCCTTGTACACCTGTGTAATGCTTTACGGGTGTAAAAACGCTGATTGCGTCTACAAAGCGATTATGCTACATGCTATTAGGAGATTTCACTGATTATTGGTATGGGCATCTCTTGTCCATCAGGGCGTACCTTAATCTGCGTCATCACGTTTTATCATCCTCGCTAAATTATCTCCTCATTATTATTTTATTATTAAAAGTGGTAAGCTAATGAAGTGGGTCTCTCAGTTGGATTCTGTCTGTATCGAATATTTTGATTGTGATAATAAAAACAACTAATTCATCCTCGTTTGGCTAGACTTTAGTCCGTTCACACATTGCCTATAAGAGAACTTTTCTGTAGCTGTGTCTGTCAAGTCGTATTGAAGCCATTAACAGAACAAGACGAAGAGTATTAATTGGTAAAACAGTCACAGATCAAAAATATCAGAATAATATTTAATATGGAAACGTCGGGGAATTACATGAAGTGGGAGCTTTTGTAAGTAGTAGTAAGGTGTGTTGTGCATGTTATGACTATGTTACCCATTATTTTCCGAGTCTGAAAGGTTTAGCTCATGCATAAGATGACTTACCCACGAGATTTTTACTTGTTCTATTTTTGTTTCAATTTAAGAACCGTTTGGGTTCTGCATGGTTTTAAATGCTACTCTTCTGTGTACCGATATGAGCTTAACATGCGCGAAATAGTTATATTAAAGCTTGCCAAGTCTTATGGAACTGATCTTCCTTCCCACCTTAAGCTCCAGTTGGTTTCAAATCAGTTCAGGTTTTTTGTTCTTAACGCGTGTTCAATCTCATATTTATCAAACTGCAATCTGCTTGACTCGTTATCATTTATCACATTCGGGCTTTCAGCTTTTAAACAGTTTCAAAGTGAAGTGATCGTAATGGATAGAGCGAAATACTTTACTCTAATTCTGGGGGGTTGTTGTTGGATAGTTTTATTAAGTTTTCTCATAGTTCCCTTCACGCTCCTAGTAATTTCCAAATGTGTTGTACTTTTGGTAGCAGCAATATTTCGAAAAGACTTATATTCCGTGAGCACTGGTGACTCTGCATTCACAATCGGATGCAGTTGGGACAAGTCTAAACTTAGTGTAGGGTTACTGTGCCATGTTCAAGGTCACTTGAAACTAGAACAAGTTCAGAGCAGATTCTCAAGTTGTCTTCTCGAACCAAAAGCACTTGGAGACAAACCCAAGTATGACAAGTTGTACAGTTGTCTAGTCACTTTTTGTGGATATGTCTTTCGAAAAGTACTTCCTCCTGATTGCATCAATCTTAAGAGTCTCATCTTTGAGAGAAAGCTTCAGCCTGGAGAAAGTCTAGAATCGCTTATGGAAAGTTGGATGGAAAAGAACTACGCTAAACTCAGTCCTGCATGGGAACTGATGGTCATTCCTATCTATGCAAATAATAATGTATTGTACAGCACACCTTCTGCTGGGTCAGATGACGAATTTAACGAATCAGTTCAAGAAACAGTGATTGCTTTTAAAATCCATCACGTCTTTGCTGACGGATATTCTTTGCTTCACATGCTAGACGCGCTTACTGGAAACAAGTCACCTTATTTAGTGAAGGAGTCTAATGAATCCCTGTGGAAAACGGTTAGAAAAATAATGCAAAATTGCTAATTATAAAAATAAATAAAATCTCCCCAACATGCAACAGGACAATAAGCTTTGTGATTGTCTGACTTTCAGATAGCAGACATAATTTCAATGCCAGTAAACCTACGACTGCTTGGTGGACCCGGTTCCCCGACGTCTAATCCGATGAAGGTCACAACTCCACAACAGAAATGGTTGTACACGTTTACTACAGTGGACTTGGGTCCTATCAAAGCAATACGACGAAAATACGAAGTGCATTTCGCTACTGTGATTTTGACATTACTAGTCGGGTCTTTGAAGCAGTATTTGTTAGAAACTCAATCGAAATGTGATAAGAAGCAAAAACTACTTCCTTCGCATTTATCAGTGGCAAACACTCTACCATGGGAGAAGCATCCCTCGCAAAGTCACATATTGTGCAACCATTGGTAAGTTCGAAGGGCAGAGCGTATGTTTCATATTCACACATACAGTTGCTTATGACATATGTTGATTCGCTCAATCTGTATTTTCTTTTCAAATCTATAACTCATCATCTCAGCCACTTTGCCATTTTACTACTTTAAGTGTTTACGATAGGATATAACACATGGAAAAAGATTTAAGAATGTCTCAATCTTGCTTCTGGGATTTCACTTTACTTCCCTATGCGTGTATTTAGTATAGTCCTCACAACTTAAATGAATCACATAATCAATATGACTCATATTTCAGATAATGTTTATAACTTTCCTACAAATGCTGTTTTGATTTACAACAGGACTTTAGGAGTCATCAAATCTCCATTTTCCACAGACAACCGGTTGATAAGAGTCCTTGAAACAGAAAAGTCATTTCTCGAGTTTCACGAAGCTGGGCTGCAGAAAGTGGCTGCAAATTATTTATTTCCTTTTGCATGGCTCCTTCCAGCAAGATTTGCAGAAAAAGGGTTGGAACATGATGTCTTTGGATTTAACTGTGGCCTCACATCTCTTGTTGGAGCAGATAACTATGAAATCCTGGGTAAAAGGATTACACATATCCGCCCATTACTCACGCTCATTGACTCTCATCCATTCACAGGTAATCAATAATGACGCACACTTATGTGCTTGTCACTTGTAACAGTAAAATCTTTGACACATATTCATCCTTCTAGATAAACACAAACATCTTGGTATTTCTTTGCTTTCAGCTTTTTCATGGTTTACCTTCTCTCACTCAAACAAACTGGATGTGACACTTGCTGCTGCCCCCGATCTTTTTCCGGATAGACAATATCTCGATAAGATTGTGGATGAGTATTTTCATACGGAATTCCATGCTCTTTGCAATCAATGTGGAATACCTTCCTTCTCTTCATCATCTTCAGTGCTTTCTTGATTCTGTCAGCTGCCATATTCATAATATATTATGTAGTCGTGTTAAGTTCAACAGATTCATTGAATATTGAATTCCAAGTAGGAAAGCATGACATGTTTGTAGACTAAATAGACACACTACAGACTTTGTAAAAAACATAATTTTTTACCTGACCTAATAAAATTATCCTGAATAGGGTTACTGTTATTTCTTGCTCTTGATGAGCGTATGCAATATTTGAGCTGACGGATGAGACGAGTTTGTTATTGAGACAAACGTGGCGGGAATCGAATGAGTAAATATCAACAATGCATCCAGTTTCACGTTTCACACTCATTATCGATCAATCAAAGTTGTTCACAAACAAAGTTTTTAATCGCACAGTGTGGATATTTTAGACAAAGCTAAGAGGCTGTGTAGAGTTAAATTACTAATCATGGGCCGAGACAAGCGGGTGTGGAGAAAACTGGTGAAGAAGCTTCGTCGCCAGAGAATTCGACGTCAAGTGGCAGGGTCGGTAGATGCGAGTAAACAACAGAATTCTGCGATTAGTTTGTTTAACGACAATGAAGGCGAACAGGAGAATTCGACAACTATGCTGGATTACAGTGGAGAGATTTCAGTGGACCGTAGGTATTTTATCTCTGGTGGAGAATGGGAGGCGAGGGAAAGACTGATTGAACTCCAGAACGCCATGAAAGCTGCGGAAGAAGAGAAATTTGCTAAAGCTAAGGCGGAGGAAGAAGTAATATTATTAAAAATATTTTTGAAATTTTGTATATTTAAGTTTATTTGGCTTTGGATTATGTAGAAGAGAATCCGGGAGGAATGGGTGGCAAAAGAACTACGAGAGGCAGCAGAGAAGGAGGCGCGTGAGAAGGAAGAGTTGGCGAGAAAGCAACGGCAGGCAAGAATGACTTTCTTCCAATTCGATAAATTGGAGTTTTGTCGGAAAGTGGATGGGTACCTTGGCTCTGGAATATGCCACTGGAATGATGGCGTTATGATAATGATATCCTTTCATACGATTTAATGAGTTTGAATACTATTATTAGGTTTAAGTTTAACATTTCATGATTATTTCCTTAACCCACAACACAACTTGAATTGGTATTTGAGAATCAAGGCTGACTGACAAGTCGTTCCAAGTTTGGCAATAATTAATTGACTGACTCCGTAATTGCAGGATGAAGAGTTCAACCAGTTTCTTGAATTTTTATGTGGCGTAAGTTACTTAAGCCAATGTTATTGCCTTATTCCTGATTTGGTCACTTTCAAACGGGCATTGAAATGTGTTGATCATGTTGAAATTGAAACAGGATATCGAAACACCTCCCATGCGCTTTGTGATGCCAGAAAACTATAATGAATCAGGGCAAGAAGTTTGTCAATTGTTTTCCAAAACTGGAGCTTGCCGATTTGGAGATTCCTGCAAGTTGTAAGTTGGTTAACTCATGAATTGAAGGATAGATGAATCAATTCAATGCATTTAATAATTTCGAATTTTAATGCAGAATTCATCTTGTACCAACACTTAGCCAGATTATTTTGATTCCGAATTTTTTCTACAATTTCTTACTGGCAGAAAATTTAAAAGATGAATACGACAGTGACGTGGGGTTAGAATGTGATGAGAAAGAATTATATAAGGAATTTATGTAAGTAGTATGAGAAGAACATTTTAGTATTATAAAATAGTATTAATCCTGAGTTGTTTTGACTTTCAGTGAATTCTACGACGATGTTTTACCAGAGTTTCGGAAGCATGGAAAAGTAATTCAGTTTAAAGTTTGTCGTAATCTTGAATCACATCTGAGAGGAAACGTTTATATTCAGTTTGATAGCATCAGGTCAGCTGTAGAAGTAAGCCATTGCATTCACTTTATACTTATTTTAGTTATTTTAAAAAAGAAGTAGAACATTCGATTTTAAAAACGAGTTTCTTATGTAGGCATTCAGGACTTTCAATGGACGGTTTTATAATGGCAAGCAAATCAGTTTGCGATTTGTAAAAATAGATTCATGGAAAGCTGCAATATGTTGGTCATTTCTTCGCAGTTCTTGCATTCGAGGAAGATCGTGCAACTATCTGCATGTTTTCAGAAATCCCACAAAAGAGTTTGTATTTGCCGACCGAGATTTTAAAGAGAATACACAGAAGATCGTCCCATGTGCCCCTCCTTCGTCTTTACATTCAAGTCGTAAAAGGTCTAGGTGGAATGACCAGCAAGAACAGCCCAACACAATTCCGCCCTTAACTAACGATCAACAAACTGAAGATTTATCATTTGATACTGATGTCCGGAATACTGTGAATATGTCCCCGAAAAGTTCAACTACTGAAAGTGCTACTGGGCACGACCTGAACATTTCTAACAGCAAGATAGATCTAGAACCCACCACCTCTCACAAGAGAAAATCTAAAAAGAAGTCTCGCCACAATCATGGCCATAAAAAGAATAAGAAGCACAAAAAGAAAAAATCCAAGAAATCTAAAAAGGATCATCATGACAAGTAAGGGAATGTGTGCTTAAGAATTGTGTTCAACCAATCAATTTGAAGACATTTTGGTTCTGTCAGATTTTTAAAGGTGAGTACCATTTTCGGATTTATGATGTTTTCCACAAGAATGCCAAGGGTGGGTCTTAAACTGGCCCTATTTTTTAATAATTAGATGTGACACTAACGAACTTGTCAGGGAAGCTTAAGCAGGAGGCAGTATATCGTGTGAGGATGATTAGACAGGGTTAGCAAACTTAATCTTAGATTTCCTTAAATTTCATGACACCTTTATGAATAATTGCACCTTTAACACAGCAATAAGTCCTAAAAATCTTCGAAAATAACTGTAGAATGACTTATAGTCAATTGCTTATATGCCAATGCCAATCATCAATTTGCACATGACTATCTAACACGATAGGTAGTTTGATGCGTCCGACGTCTTTACGTCAGGGTCTTAATATTCTGTGTTACGCGTATGCACCTTATTGAGCGGTCATTAAATACTCCTTGGTATGTATCACATTATAAAGAACCACGATGATTGCGAACGCTTAGTCATAATTATAATTTTAAAATAATCGGCTTGCATGCTGTATTTTAATTTTCCCCTTGTCATATTGTGTGTCGGGCATCAAGCACTTATTTGCTAGGAAAATAAAAGGCCCGTAAAAGACACCATCCAAAACTGGTTTATATGTTTAACTATATTTGGTATGCGTTACTCCCACAGGCCAAAAAGACGGCTGGATCAAGTTCCAGAGGATGTATGATTATGATTGAGAAGTAACAAGGAAACATGATACTATCAGTTGTTGGGACTGGGGACTCAAACGGCTGTCTGTCTGTCGGGTGGAAGGTATGCTTTCATTTTTTATTCAGACTTCATACCTATTTTCTATTTAATCGTTCTGCAGATAATTCTCTTAGACATTACGTATTTTCTCCTAGCAAGACGCACCAGAGTGGTAGAAACTAACATCTAGCACGAGAGTCTATTCATACTATTGAATGAGCCTTTAGAATTCTTAAGAGCCAGCATGTATTTCAAAAGATACGTTCAGCATGATATACGATATTTTACTCAGCTATATCCTCTGTTTGATTGCATTAGATGAATCATGAAGGTACCAACTGCTTTTAGTGTTCGATTAATGCTGCATTTCTGTTGTGGTGAACCTTTGTGCATATGCAGGACTTATTTGATGTATTCTTTCGTACTATCTACTTCTTGTTCCACATAGCTAGAATGCTAGATGCAGAGGGAATGTGGGCCCAAAGGTGTATGGGATAAAAAGACGCCTTAGAAAGGATGATACTTTTCTATACCCTGTCTGCTTACATGGTACATTAGTTGGATGTTGTGTACTAGTTAGTCCAAAAGGAGTTTTTGTATGGAATTCTCACTCCTGTTGTAAGCCTGCAAAGGTGTACCGAGTTGTGTGTGATAGTCTAGCTTAATGTTGATATTCTCTACAGTTGACGGTCGTTGTGAGTAGCACTAAGTGGTGAAAAGTCTCAGAAGTGGAATGAACAAGTATAAATTGAATTGACGGGAATTAAGTGTTTTATAAAATTTAGTGAAAATATCTAAATCGTTGGCTAAAGCATTTGGTCTCAATTCTGTTTTAGTGTCTCAATAATAACACACACATTTTTGAGCTACACTTTCTGACTGTGACTGTAAAGTGAGTAATTCTAAGGATTTTGGGGTAGAAGTGAATCACTCCTTGCATTTCTGTTCTATTTCAACAGACCCTTGGGTACTTAACTGTTCGCGTAGAACCGTTTTTGAGCCAAGTAGGGTGACTCAGAGAAGTAAAAGTCCTCAAGTCTAGAACTAAATACCGGACTTCTCTAGCTAAAAGTGTCTCTATCTGTTTCATGTGTGTGAGAGTTTCGGATGTGAATTCAAAGAGGTATTGAATGTCAAGACCGGAAGAATCTTAGGGTTTCTTCAACCCATCTTGGTTTAACTAAGTGGCTACTTTCAATGTTTCTAAATACATGACTTTAGTAACGCTCTCAAACAGAAAGATATGCGACTTTTAAGATTAATTAGTAGTTTCTGGTGCAAGTGGCTTCTTTCTGTGTAATACTTTACGACATATTACTATCATCTCATATTCAACTTAAGATACACAACCATCCGTATCCTAAACGGTGGATATTGACATTTGACATTTTCTCACGGAAATTCGGTCTGCAGGAAGTGCAAAGCAACAGTTGGCTCAGAACAAGCGGACAATGCATAACTTGAACTTGTTATATTTGTGACTGTGTTTTAAATAAAGAATCGTTTTGTTCAGTATTTTGTTTAACATAAATAAAACAAAGTACAAGGATAATGAGCTCGGAAAATATACGAACGAGTTGCATAATAATTAATTCTCGTAACTCACAATGAAGATATCCGTTGAGTTGAACTATAGAAAGAACAAACTAGTGACCTATGTTGCCTGTTGCATATGCAATAGCTGAACATAATCACAATGTTTTTAAATGTAGACGAAGTTATTGTTAGTGGAAGGTTGTTCGTCGTCAAAACCGAATATCATTAAGTGTGTGATGGATTTGAATTCGTTAAACCGGTTTGCTGTACTTGGCATCTTCACGATAGTTAACTCCAACTGAGAAACTTATAAAAAGTATTTTGGAACGGTTAATTACCCACAGGTATGATTATTTTCATTTTTTCTCAATTTTCATATTCAACATGTACGGTTGACTTACACCAAATTGTGAATTGAATATACCGTTCGTGCATAGCAAAATTCGGGTGAGGAGATCTTTACATTATGTGTGTGGAGTGCCATGTTGCTGGTTTACATTTGGAGTGAGACGTCTGAGAAGAATTTTAAATCTTGAGTTACAAAGATATGAATATGAAACATTGTTATGAAGTTCACACATTGGGAAACTCTTGTCTCTATTGACCATTTCAGGCGTCAGTTTGTGTCTTGATATTAGCACGTTTAAGTGATCTAATGTAAGTGTCTAATTGTAAGATTAGCAGCTGCAGGTGCAGATTTGGATAAAACTGTGTGACATTATATTGGGGCAGGTTATAGAATCAACAAGTAAAGTTTCGAGGAATATTTCACCATTCCTCGTGTGACTTAAGAAATCTGTCACGATAAGAGTAACATGTGGCGTGGTTTGTAACGGTTTACACGTAAAATTGGTTGGAACATGAAGTTTCATTGATTTTAATTCTCTCTTATCCGTTCGAATATTCCACTTCTGCATTTGTTATTAAGATTGTCCGTTGGTCAAGGAAGAAACTTGTTTTAAGGTACGGCTTGTTATATCAATCATTGTTCATGCTGAGATCGTGTTGTAATTCCTGGGCAGGTGAGCACTATGACCTGATATTGAAGAATGCATAATTTTTTATAAAGTTCCAAGGTTCAGTTCAAAGTAACACTTGTATTATGAGAATCATTTTATCTGTGTCATACTTGTGCTAGTGTGATTTCGATTCAAACTGGAAAACAATATTTTGCCGATGCAATAGTTGTAGTGAAGAAGACAATTGTCCTCTTCACTACTACTACAAGTATTGATACTGAATTGTGATAACATTCTCGTATTTGCTCTAACCAAACCAATTCGAGTCCAGCCCACAGTTTTTTGGATTGTTTGTCACATTGACCGTTTATTTTTTATTCAAAAATGGTTTTGCAATCGAACTCATCTTCAGCTCACTCTTCACTCTTCAGTGACGAATTGTGCAATGAGTCATACTGAAAATAAATTGCCTGAGTCATGTCTGCGTAGCAAAAAACATACTTCCAAACTTCCAATGGTAAAATGGTAATGGATAAATGAAGGTTTTGCTCAACATTGGAAGCTACTGGAGGTGTGTGTGCATAAAAACCACCTGTTGGATTCAAATATTTCTAATAATAATAGCACGAGTAAAATACGCATCTGTTCGTATGGGGTGCTTAATTGTATACAATGATGCAGGCGTAGTAAATGGATCTCTTACTGACAGACACGACAGACATACAGATTTATTGAGTTTGATTATTTAGTTCTCACTAGTTAATCTAAGGAAAGCTTTTATACAAGTGGGAATTTTATCCTGTTGTAAATATTCAGAGAAATCGTTGTCGCAAACCACAGGTAGTTAATAAATACACACCACGAAACGAACTGCATCCTTCTTCTAATGTTTATTCAGTTGGATTTCAAAAATTTACAAACAAGGTGTTCGGGAGATATTGTTGCGAAGGTTTTTTCGAAATTCTTTTGATGATTGCTTAAGATAGGGTGCGCCGACGAAGATTAAGATAGTACCACATAATAGAGAATTTAATTTAGTTTCGAGCAAACCAAATGATTAAGTGGGGGAAAGAGAGACTGGCCCACAATCTGCGATTACGCGCGTCGGGATTTTCATTTTTTCTGCAGCTCTCGCTTAAGAATAGCTGTAGTCAGACACAAGTGTTCGACACTGTTCCATTCAGAATCGCAGGACGCAGGTCATATGTTCGCCAATTGTGGACCAAATTACTTAATTACTTAAGTAATTACAAATTACTTAAAAAATTACAGATTACTTAAGCTGTTGTTAATAGAAACTTATCCGAAAAACCTCTCCGATTTCTCCCGTTTCATTTCTCCCGAACACCCTTAAGTAATTGGTCCACAATTGGCGAACATATGACCTGGGTCCTGCGATTCTGAATGGAACAGTGTCGAACACTTGTGTCTGACTACAGCTAGCTTAAGATGATGATTATAATTGACACAAGTAAAGTAGCGCTTAGCAGTATCCCAGAATTGATGAAAGGGTGAGAAATATTTCAGTAATTACATGCAATAGATAATAAGTATAATATGGTAGGATTTGATTACGAAAAGGGGGAAGTAGAGTAGTAGGGTATTCAAGTAAGTAGCTGTGAGTATGATGGCTGTTTTAGCGTACTGATGACTGAGGTTTTATTAAAGTGTAAAATTTTAATCAGGCATGGGAAACTGATGGTCATTTACTGTTTATTTGTTTCACGTTTACTTGCAAAATAAACCAAAGTTAACTTGAACGTGTCTTATGTCATACTTAACAAGTATGAAATGCACGACCATTAGATATTAATCTAGTGCTTACTGGCAACACTAACCGTCTAATGAATTATGCGTGCCTGTTATGCCGTACATTTGGGGTTAAAATGCACCTATTAATAATGTCATCCGGTTGTCATTGTGTCTAACGAAGTCAACATTGTAGGAATGTTAGTTGAAAGATAAAGAACAATGCAACTCAAGTGTATTACCTCAATAGTGCATTACTTCAGACCATTTTGGCTTTTGCAACTGAAGACTTATGAAAACAGGATTTTATTATTTTGCTGAAAATCTTGATTTATTCATTTTTCAAATTAACAGTTGTTAGAATTAAGAAATATTATTTTAAAGTGCGCATACACTTTTAGCCATTGTCTATTTTTAAGTGTTGTTTTAGCCCAGTCAATTTGGGCTTATAGGCTCACCTGTGTCGTCCGGATGTCCGGTGTAGTGCTTTTAGGTTTGCGGTTGAATATCTCTTAAATCTTTCGTCCGATTGAAATGAAATTTTGTACACTTCTTCGAAAAGCCATTGTGATGTCGTAACTAAAATATGATACCTTTCACTTGTTTAACTCGCTCACAATTCGTGCTTAAGTAGCAAAAAAATTGTCGGTATTATAGACAGCAGGGCCCGAGCGGGGCTGGACGCTTCTCCAATACTTTCAGGATCGCAAGATATCATAATTTACAGCAACTTTGGTATTCGTGTGGAAGGTCCAAATCGTTGCAGCAGAGTGCTTAAATGGGGGTTAAAGGTACAAAAATTCCCGTCGCTAACGACAGCAGGGCCCGAACGGGGCTGGACGCTTCTCCAATACTTTCATGATCGCAAGATATCATAATTTACAGCAACTTTGGTATTCGTATGGAAGGTCGAAATCGTTGCAGCAGAGTGCTTAAATGGGGGTTAAAGGTACAAAAATTCAGGTCGCTATAGTGCAACTAATCAAAATTTCAGTTTCGTCTTCATTTAACCGTACGCATGATATCCTTTAGTTTGAAGGAACATTTGTGAATTAAATTCACTGATGAACTCTAAATTGACTGGGCTAAAATAGGCTGCTTGGAGTAGGTTTT
>JAQGAB010002323.1:0-12420 GCA_034696565.1 Isotomurus graminis
GTCAAAACAGCAAAAGCTAACGTTAGTAGAGGCCAAACTAAGCCTGACCTCTCTCCAATTTTTTCACAGTCGCAAGATATAGTAATGTAAAGCAACTTTGGTATTCGTATAGAAGTTCGAAATCGTTGCAGCAGAGTGCTTCAGTGGGACTTAAACGTACGAAAATTCGCGTCGCTAACGACAGCAGAGACATATGTTTGCTTATTTGTGTGTATGAGGTCTTCAGTTACGAGGGCCTAAATAGGCTGCTTGGTGTAGATTTTACTATTGAGCAATCTTTTGGTTTAAACCGAAACATAATACGATGCTTCCACTAAATCAAGTTAAATATTCAAGAGTCTATTGCTCAGATATATTTATTGGCCAAGGAGTTCAGCTTGTAATTACATAGTGGACTTGCGTGAAATTTGCATGTAAACATTTTCGAACATGAAATCGAGTTTACGGACATCCGGAGCAATAACAGCAACTCCAACTCCCACAGCCTCTGCAATAACCACCATCATTTCCATCTCCTCTGCAAATGTCAGCACATCTGCCACTGTCTCTGCAGTACTTCTCAGAGTGGTCACTATGTTTGGGCCAGCATTCTAAAGGCAAGAGATAATGTAAACAAAGTACTAAAAATGAGAGACAAGTACTACGTAACTTACCTCCTTGTCGAGGCATCATGAGATTGGTAAAAAGCCTTGGAGCGTTTTCAGCTTGAGTTTCTTCGGCAGGGACGTTATTGGCACCGACTAGAGCTGCAGCCAAACAGCAGAATAAAGTGGTCTTCACGAGGATAGACATTGTTAGGGACAGCAGATATAGTTGATAAGGGTTTTGGGAGCTGTAAGATTGCAAAAAGCAAATTGATGCTCAAGACTGGATAACGTACGTTTAAATACCCCTTAGCTATGCCAACTGACAAGGCAAAGAGAGACAGAAACAGCTATTGTCCTTCAAAAATGATATATACTGCAATTGTACAAATGTTTTTCGGTACTTGAAGCAATAACTACCATATGTGTTTTTAGAAAACATTTGTCAAATTCAAATTACATGGACACAGAGATATATCTAAGATGTGTTTTACCACGATGAAAAAACTAAATAATTTGTCACTAATGGGGCTTAATCAAATATAACGTGTATATAAATTATCTTTTATAGTTTCAGGAACATTTGCAAATGGTCAACATTATTTATTAAAAGGATTAGCCTTGAGTTAACCACTGGGCTCTTGTATTGAAGACAATAATTTAATTATTGGTGACAGATATGAGATAATTTATGGTTCATTAGTTCTGCGAAAGCTTTGCACATGACTCATATTTATTAGAAAACTACTGAAACGCAATATTATAGATTGTAGTTGTGTGAGACTTGGCAATGCATAAGACTTGTGTATGTTGTATCCATTGATCAGTTTTGACATTCTATGAGCCTTCTTGAAGGGAAGACTAACAGTATTGGGATTAATGTTAAGTCCTTCGTGTAACAAAATTATGTATTTTTTTGAAGATCGATGGAATTGATATAAATTATTTTACCGTAGAGTGGTTGTAGTCGTTTTGAATAAAAATTTTGACCATACAACAAATCAGAGTTTGAGTTAATTCCACATTGTTTTCTCGCTCTGACAAAGTAGCTAATTCTGCATCCATTATGACTGATTAATGTACTGTTGATGTCGCAGCTCTGTCCACAGGTAAAGTCATTCGAGACCTCACCACTACAGTAGTTTCTGGACATGAGATTTTGAAATCCACTTAACTTTATCTAACATCAGTATTGTAATTTTATTATTACAGTGTTCAAATTAGGATTTAACGAATCTTGCAGCAGGTGGAGAATTGTTCTAGGCTATTCTATTGTGAGGTTTTAAAGACTTTGCGGTAAATTAAGGATGATAAGCTTGTTCCTAAAAACTGAAATCCCCCTGTACTAAATGGTGTTCAAAATATGCAGCTGCGATTTGAAGACGCGAGTCAAGAAGAGAATTTCAATTTTTTTTAATGCTTGTTTCGTTTATTACACATTTACTGCCAATCAATTAAAATGTTAATGTACATTTTGGATTTAAAATGTTCACAACAAATTTTAAATTTAAGGGCACCCAGAGCAATAGCAGCAACTCCAGTTACCGCAGCGACTGCAATATCCCCCTTGATTTCCATCTCCTCTGCAAATAGCAGCACATCTGCCACTGTCCCTGCAATACTTCTCAGAGTGGTCACCGTGTTTTGGCCAGCATTCTGAAACGATATATGTGTAAGTAAATGTCTGCAATTAAGATAAACAAATATATTACGAACCTCCTTGACCCGGCTTCATGTTATAAGGAGACATTCCTGGAGTATTTTCAGCTTGAAGATCTTCAGCTGGAGTATCACTGCCAGCTGCAAGAGCTACAGCTAAGCAGCAGAGCAATGAGGCTCTCAAGAGAATAGACATTGTAGTAAATTGTGGGTGTAGTTTTTAGGAGTCTTGTGAGATTCTGGATTAATGCAGCAAGCAAATGGTACTGTACAAAAGGATACGGTTCATTTAAATACTCCGGAGGCTTGTGAGTTAACAAGGTAAGACAAGACAATCAGTAATTGCCCATCAAAATGATAAATTTTACAGTTGGTCTTGGTTTCAAGAGACCATACGTGTTTGTTTGGAAACAATTGTTCAAATTAAATGCTTGTTACTACATAATAATAATGTACACTAAGGTTTGTATCAGAGAATATATATTTACGTATGCAAATAGAATAAATGTCATTATAAAATTACCATTTTGACCCCGAATAAAACCTATGAGGATTCTTTTACTACAAAAGAGGCTTAATGAAATATATTTATAATTAATATACTGTTTGCTTTACCTTGCGGTTTCAGAAACATTCACGAATGGTCAAAATTGTTTCGCCACTTGGAATTAGCTATAAATTGTGTCCTGAAGACAATAAATTTCTGTTCAACTGTCAAAGGGCCATTAGATTAATTATCGTATAATTATAGATAAGGTTCTTTATGCAGTAGTCTATGCTTAGAGATCTCCGGGAACGCAATGCATGCTTTCTGTTCACTGTTCTGCAGGGTTTGACATGCTTTGCATTGGTGTTAGTACTAAAAAGAAGCTTAGACATCATTCATAGTCTGCAGCATGTCTTGAAGTAGTCATAGTGAGCAGCATTCTTAAAGATATGTAATGAAATTTGTATCCAAATAGCAATTGCGAATATAATCAATTATACATAAGAAATAAATCCTCATTTGAACTTCATCGATTCATTAAGTAACTGGTTAAGTTGAAGTTATTATAAACATGTTACTGGCTGCGGTAAGAGCTAAATCCAAAATGCAAAGTGGTCCTTAAAATGATAGAAATTGTTGGGCAAGTTTATGGGACTGCGACGAGGTGATTGGTACTGTAAGGCTTAATTTACCATAATTTTAAACGTCCTTTCACCCATACCACGAAGACTTGATTAGTTTATGACTGAGAATAGAAAATTAGACCTTAGTAATTTTCAAATCATTTTTATTCCTTGTTAAGCCTTGCTGTTTAGTTACTAGACACTTTACTGTGTTTGAACTGGAATTTGCGGTTTCGAAAAATTAATTGCATATGAGTAATATGGAAATTGTTTAGTGACAGGACACACGAGAAAGCAAAGACCCAGCAGGACTGTTAGTGTTTAGACTAAATGGTTTAAAACTAAGGTTGGTTAATCTCTTGTTTGTGTTACTCAAAAGTGACGTTTTCTAATGCCGAAAGGCATCTAATAAACTCGGGGGGTGTTCTTAAGTTTGAAACAGTGGCAGTGTGAAATAAAGAGGTTTAAAGAATTCAATCTATTTTATCCAAAACAAGGTGAAACGTACATAATGCCTGCGTGAAGTGCAGATATAGTGAGAGTAACTTTCTCTTATGAGAATCAGGAAAAATGTGAAAATCAAATACACACAGTCATGAAGCATTAAATTCTAAAAGGTATATGTTCCTATAATAAATACCAAATCTATAGCTGGGACTTTACTATGGATAACTTGCCGAGTGTAATAAAAAATTCAAACGTCTTTCTTACCACAAATATTGATTTATGAGTAAAGAGCATTCATAAATTGTAAACCACAAGAATCCACACATCTTGCATTGAATTTATATCCGATGATAAATAGATGTTGAATACGTATAAGTGAAAAGGTCAGTAATTCCCGTAATTAAATAGCTGTTCAATCAACTAACACTAGTGTACATGTACGATAACATTAAGGGATGCCAATGAAACAATTCGTACTCAAATCAGTTTGTAAGGTGTAAAGAGTTATTAAATGTATTTGTAACCAGTTTGTATTGTATTTGGTTATACCTGTGTTCATTAAAGGATCTACTTAAATATCTGATTTTGCTGTGATGTGTTTGGATGTAGTTGTAATTTTAAGTGTGCAAGAAGAAGTGGATTTGCAAACAAACTTTACAGCAATCGAGAGAATGTGTGGATTGCAGGAGACGAGTGATAAATCTTTTGCTTTCATTTTTACTCGTATATTAATTAAACTGTTTGCTTTATTGTGTATTTATATTAATACTATCACTGATCATCGAGTATAAAATATTGGCTACAAGACTACGAGATAAGGTCAAGTGTTTGATATTTAGCTACCACATTAATCTTTATGTATTGGACATCAGGTGTTGTTGCATTTAAAGGTACGCTTTTGAATGGGTGGGGATTGTTACACATGGTGAGTGTAGTGTGGTGAAGGATCCCTTCCACCTGGACTTTGTGTTGGAATGTAATCCGGCAGCGTAGACTCGGATGGTTCCCTTTTAAACCGGTTATTAAGATGGCTGTTATTCGTACTGCTTAATGAATTCTGAAGGGAACTGTTTGATGATCCGTTGAGCACCAGAGTGGACACAGTTCCAGGGACGGAGGGCGAATATACAGAGGAGTTGATGGAATTGTTTAGTTGATCTGATTTGGATGGACTTGAGGAGTTGGGAGGACTTCCTGTTGCTTGAGGAGGTGGAGATGGACTTACTCCACGGGATGAGGGAGCGTACTGCAAATATAATTAAGTACATTTAGTTAATTTAAATATTCAGGTACATGAATATTCATTTAATTAGTTGCTTAAGTGGTTAGGACTTAAGTGAAGGCTCACCTTGTTGTTGTACACCGTTGGGAGTTCCATTCCCTTTTGAGACGAGTTTTTCTCGTTATTATTTGGACTTTCTCTTTTGGGATGAAGGGATTTGTAGAAATAAACGGTGAATGCGATCAACGCAGCCACGACGAGGAGAATAATGATTAAACATATTACAACAATCACTTTAAGGATGGCTACGTCTCGCAGTAGGTCTTGCAAGTCGCCTTGTTTTAGATAGTGAATGTCGTGTAAGTAATCTGGAAGATCAAGAGTAGATTAAGTGAAGGTCGGTGGGTAGGGAGATTAAGTGAAGGTGGGTGGGTAGGGAGATTAAGTGAACGTAGGTTGGTAGGGAATTTAAATGTTTAAGGATTTACCTTGACATAAGTCTGAACATGTTTGGGGAGAAAAGTTATTCGTGTCGTTGTGACAGATTCTACTGCAAGGCGCGCACTGGTGGTGATTTGGGTCGCAGTGAAAATACTCTGTAAGTTAATACATGTGTAAGAGGATATGTATGATAAGGTTTAAGTATGTAATTTGATACCTGGACAGTCACCAACTTCACCACATGTCCTATTAAAACTTAAATGTCCATGGGCAAAAGGAGTGTAGACAAGAAGGCAGAATAAACTAAGGACTAGAAGATCACTCGCTCTTCTTCCATTTCCCATCTTTAGCCCATGTCTCTCCCTTCTTCTTGAGCCCTTAATTAACTTCCTTAGAGACAAATACCCTCGTCAGGTTTAATTTAAAACTACGCAGAATGTATTTTTTAAACAAAAGATTCGTGGTATTGTTGTGAAGGAGTGGGGCTTAATGTATTCATGAGAGAGGTGGAAAGCCCCGAGGGAACAATGCACTGTTGAGTATGCAGTGTGAGTAGTTCCCTACTGAGCCAGTTCTAAGAATCCTCATTAAAAGTTAGTGTGGTTGGGTTGAGCAGCAAGGCCGTAGGATGCAAATTTAATTCATTCCTAACAGGTGAATCATTCATTATGTACAAGAAGGTTAGGGCTTACTACTTAATGCACAGCTTAAGTGATTCTGTGTGGAGGATTAAAAGTGTGGATGTGTGTGGAGTAGACAGGTGAATAGATGGGTGACATGTACGACCCTGTTGCTGTGGACTACCACAAGAGCCCAACAAACACTTTCAGGTGAAGTGTGTTTGTGTGTTGGAGTCTCAAGGGATATTTGGGATTAGATTGGAAGTTGTGTGAGATTAAGTGAGAGATGGGGAGCTTATGGAGAGATTGAGGTTGTTAATATTAATGAATTGTTTGGAGAGAAACGTGATCTCATTAGAAGGGATTAAGTGGAGTGTGTGGTAGCTGGAGAGACAGTGAGATGTTTTGATTGCGGTGGTGGTGGTTGGTGAGATGTGAGAAGGTGTGAGGGGATTGTGGGACCCGGAAACGAATGTGTGGCGTATGGATTTCTGGAGTGGAAAGGAATACAAATGAACTGCTGAGTTGTGAGATGGGAATGGATGGATGGGGTTTTGTGATACTCGGGTATTCATTCAGGGTTATTTGTGTTTGTGTAGGTTTTATGCTTGATACGGGGTTAACACTTCTTTGTAGTATCATAAGATATATTGTTGTATAGTGATTTCTAGTTTACTTGGTTATTTAAATGTATTGGGTGAAAGAATTGTGTACATAAAGGAAGTTGAAGGTGATGAAAGAGAGATTGATAATGTGGAAGTGAGGTTTTATATTGAAGATGAATTATGTCTACTCCGTATTAAATGTAAATGGATGAATATATGTTTCAACATATGTCAGCATAGTAATTCAATTAGACTCATAATCAGTTAAGCAGTGGGGATTAACAAGTTCTGTATAATTTATTAAATTGAACATTTACCTCTTTTAAACTCTTGTTCCTCTCGGGATACCGGGAAGATAGGGCAGGTAACGAAATCTAAGTTGCACGTCATCTAACTAAATTGATGGACTGAATTTCAATTGTAAAGTACAATTAAAAACATCAATATTAAGGATGAATGCAAATTACGTAAGCTAAAGACGATATCATGCATAGAGATAATCAATCAAATAGGTAAGCTGAGCCATTGAGATGTCTCAAGTCCTGATGAACTTTGGAATGCTCTAGAATGCGAGTTTGACGCTTTTTTCATGACCAAATGATTCATTTCATGGGTTTATTAAACGTCTAATAAGCAGCAACATGACTTAACTATCAGTTTTATTGGAATATAGATTTTGTCTGATCGTTTCCAGTATACTGTATATTACTATAGTATCCTCAGTATATATTGAGGTGTATATTAGAGGAGTCAGAGATGAAGAGCCCATCTCTTGCTAGGAAGACAAAACGTGTATTAAAATATGTTTCAATTGTCCGTCCGTCCAGTCCGTCTTGATCTTATGCCAATACGTAAGCCGTATTCAATTTTAGAATGTCATGAATTCTGCTGGAGTTAAAGCCAGTTAGAAGTTTCATGGACACGCAAATCTCATATATGTGGTCTCATGAATATTTAGAGGAGTTAAATATTTAAATGGTGTTTGAATTCGTTATTCAATTAATCCATAGGCAGTATTACTTTATATACTGATACTTTTTGTGTGGTAACTTCTGTAAGCTGTAAAGATTTAAGATCCTACGTATTTTGATAATTGTATGAAAAAATTGATTAAAAGTTGCTAAAGCATATTTCTGAAAATTTTAATTACTTTTCAAATGCTCTTAGCTAACTTGTGTGTGCTTGTTCGTGCAAATCTCCTACTTCAGTTGATTAAAAGCACTTCATACATTTAATTCGTGGACGACACTGAATGTTGCAAAAGGTTATTAATATTGGAAATCCGTCTGAGTGTTGGTTTGTCTACAGATTTTCTAGTATTTAGAGGAACAGAATTTCAACATAATTTCAGATATTTAAAATGGTTCATGTGTCCCTACGAATGCTTTATTATGGAGCTGTGCTTCTAGTTTTGTTAAACAAAGTTAATAGCGAGGTAGAATATAGCCAGTTACCTGAACTCGCTGGACTAAGAAGGAAACCCGTTCCATTTAAGACGAAATGGCCAATTCAAGAAGAATACGTAGGATTAACGGTTAAGAATCTAAATAAGTACCTTTCCCAGTTTTCAGAATGTCTCGTAAATGTCCAGAACTTTCAAGGAATTGATTTGTACGAATGGAAGTCTCCTATTTATCTCACTCGCTTTGACATAGCCGGGGCGTCTGTGAAGTATTCATACAGACCAGATTACATTAACGACACTTTGCAGTTCCTTTACGGAAAGGTTCTTCCACTTCAGAACCTGAGTGGCTTGAGTAACTTTACTACAATGAAGAGTGTTTCGGATAGGGACACAATTAAATTCAGGTGGAATTGCTTTGCACAGTTTGACTTGTTTGTGCCTGAAGTAAAAGACGCGTATCAGTTTTACTACCATTGGCACTTTGTGAATATTTTGGGGCCTAGCAATCTCTGGTTGACCGCTAGGCCAGATGGTAAGTAGTAAGTACAGTTAAGGTTAACGTAATAATTTAATTAAAAGTCTTGAAACTTGGTTTCGTCTTTTGTAGGACTTCCTCCTGTGTTTGGAGACAATACGCGCCCCACATATTTCTTATTAGTAGCGCATTCCGATATTTCAAGGGCTACAAAAGGCTGGTGGGGATACAAAAGGATTAAGTCACTGCTTAACGAACACACTTTCAGAATGTTTCATTTGATCTGTGGGGGTTTTGAAGGGAATAAAGAACCAGACTCTGTACTTGACTCTATGGAATTGTCCATCGAAACGTTTAACTTTGTGTGTTTCACTTGTTGCGAGTGTCGAACGGTAATAATTCCTTTGCAGAGTAATTCATGGAAAGAACACGTGGCAGAGCTGACAATGACGAAGGGAAGAGTTCCATGGAAAATTCCGATGGATAAAAAGGTCTCGGATACTTTTAATTCTTTCCAGGAAATCTCTTCATTCCAAGCATTCCGCTACAATAGACGGGACAACCGATATTTAGCGGACATCGTCCTGACGAGATGTATTATGCCAAACACTACGTTTGTTAGGGACAATCGTATGAATGTAAACTGTCTGGAGTTTGAATTATTTGAAATGGAGTTCACTTATGAATACGCAAGTGGTCATGTAGGAAAAAAGGTTTGTCATTATCCAGAAATATTGTTTGACTACAAAAGCGCCCCCGCAGTAGTGAGAGGGAGAGATCATTATACTTTCTTAAGTTGCGGAGCGATGCAGTGGCAGAAAACATCGATTTACGGATTCTTTTCGTCGTTTGACGGGGCCACGTGGGGTTGTCTTGTATCGTTTGTAGTGATCTGGCCAGTTCTGCTTTCCCTGATTGAAAACAATTACAACTTTCGAAGAGTTCTGGTGGATTCGCAGACTTGGCTGCTTGGGCTTGTTTTGCTTCTGGAACAAGGTCACTACCTCGTAGAGAACAGGAGTAAACGGGGTCCACTTTATTATACTTGCGGACTGACTATCCTTGTTCTGGTTGTGGTTTCTAACGCGTATAAAGGAGAGAATATTCAATCACTGAGTGCGTCGTTTAAGCCTATTCCGTATACACGTATTGAGCAGATTTTAAGTGAGAAGTTTGAAGTGTATTCGCCATGTGGGATAGACGCGGACTATGAGCTTGATACGTTGTTTTGCAAGCTGGAATTCAACTTAGAAGCTGGACAGTACGGATGGCAAATGGATCAGGGGAAGTTAAAGCTAATCACGGAATCTTTAATGTGGCGTCCTGAGTTAATTGACATTTCCTGGGGAGGTTCAAACATAACATTTGTGGATATTGTAGGAGAGTGTAACCAGGTGGCGTTGGTGGGCTGGCTCAGTGAACTTGAAAAGGATTATGAGAAGCTAATGAACCGGTCGGGGATTTCTGGAAAGCTTTATTTAGGGACTGAACATTTGTTTAGTAGCAGTGTTGGATGGAGGTTGGAATATTGGCAGGACGGGGATTTGGTACAAAGAATAGCTTATCTTCGGGACTCAGGGATACCTGATGAGTGGATATCGCTTAGTAAGCGAGAGTATGATCCTCCAGTAGTTAAACCAGTGAAACTAAACTTGAAGGGAAATGTGGTTGTTCAGTTCTACACTCTCCTCGTTGGGCTGAACGTGGCTGCATTAGTTTTGTTTTTGGAAATAAGGAAACTGGTCTTGTCCCTTTTGAAACGTGTTTTAGAACATATTGTCATAGTAGTAGATTTGTTCGTAAAAGAATACTTGTGTATTATGAGTAAATATTAAATATTATAATAAATCAACAAACGTGCATTAACTACTGTGTTAACTCGTATTTAATTGTTACTTAGAGTTTAGATTCAAGATGAAGATCTGTTGGCTTAGTTGTAATAACACTTTGAAAATATTTTGGTACAACTGCAATTGATTGTAGTAAAGGTCAGCTTCATATGAACTGGTATACCGGCAGCACCGCGTAGCTTTTGTACAAATATCTAAACATATTTGCTTCTTGTTAATGTCACCAATTTTCGTTAGTCGTTAATGTTCGTATCGCATTTGGGATGTTGTGCGGTCCAAAAGCTTCTTGAACAGGCAAAAAATTGATGTTGCAACTGGAAATTCTAGTGTGAATACGAGAATTATAGTTCCGAAGTTAATTAAATGCCTCATCAGTAAATATTTTGGAATATCAGGAATTGATTTCATGTGTCAATGAAAAGACAACTTGACATTCAATTTATCGTGCTGAAACTGAAAGATCTTTGTAAAAATTAATGTTCAAAATTTAGAAATGAGAAGAAAGTGCTCAGTTTGAAATATGACCTTACTCATACTCACATCCGTAACTTATTTTTAAACCCGTCTAGTTTTTAATTCTTCATTATTGAATAAATTCGAGTTTAGCGTCGCAGAGACGAGTATGTATGTATGTTATTGAGAAGAGCCTTTTACAGCTGCCGCTCGATTCAGATTTGAATCATTGAAGTCACTGCCAATCTAACAGCCTGATTAATTTGGATTATCCATACTTATCTAAATATTGTAACGCGTGCCAAAGGCTAGCGTACTTGAGGAGACTCAGTTTCCCAAAATCAACTGCCCTTAAAGAGCTCTTTATTTGGTTTTTATATCAATGGGCAACAGTGGGTTTGACAATGTTAAGTGCTAATTGTTAGAAAGATAAAGGGTTAAGTCCTTCGTAAGTTAATGATAATGGCCCTTTGTCTCCACGCGACGGGTCTTGTCCTTCTGTCAAGGGTATTTGGCCCATAGTGGTCATATCTCCGGGGAACTGGAAGGCTGGTCCCCAGCCGTATGCTCCTCGTGGTATTCTTCTGGGAATTGGTTGACGTATCCACAGTATCGGCACGGCCAAGGTAGTGTTTGACCTGGGTGCTCCTCACATAGTACCTCGTGTTGGGATGTTTCGAGTTGTTGTGCGTATGGGTTCCGTGTGTCGTAGTTGTCAACCTGTCTAAATCTTTGCTCAAGTTCCGCAAAGGTTTGGTAGTCGTGACACTGCGTGTATGGACGGTACCGCGGATGAACATTGTCTACTGTGATGGACACAGCTTGCTGTTCAGTTAGAATGCCAGACACTTTGTTGTGGGGAATTTGCATTCTGGTAAGGAATGTTACCAATTCCTCCTGTGGGTTTTGAAATGATCCTGTAAAAGCTGTGATGTCTTGGTCATATCCAAACGTGGTGTTGAGTTCCGAAATAAATTTGTCTTTGATCTGGTCCCACGTGGTAGCCGCCGTGAATATCCAGGTTTGATTGGCTATCTTCCACTGATACGGATAACCAGTCCCTTGTATGTATAGCCAAAATCGTGTCTTCCTTGTTACTAAATCCCACGTGTTGACCGTGGCTAGCATGAAGAAATTGGACACAAAGTCGGCTGGCTTTGGATCGCCGGCAATACCTTTGTAGACAACGGCTTGGTCGATGCGGACGTCTGCCATCCTTCTTCCTGGAGAAGTATTCGTCGGTGCCGACTGTCCCTGTTGGGTAGATGGAGGGTTTGGTGGTGGTTGTCCCTGTGGAGGTGGTGGTTGTCCCTGGGGAGTGATTGGAGTTATTGTCGGTGTGAGTTGTCCCTCTTGGGTTGGTGTCTTTATTGGTGATCCGTCCGGAATTCTGCTTCCTGTGGACGGCTGTTGAGGTGTAGGACCTACGGTTGTAGGACGTTGAACCACTCCTGTGGAGGGCTGTTGAGGTATAGGACCTACGGTTGTAGGACGTTGAACCACTCCTGTGGAGGGCTGTTGAGGTATAGGACCTACGGTTGTAGGACGT
>JAQGAB010002324.1:0-12413 GCA_034696565.1 Isotomurus graminis
GTTGTGACACGGAAAACTTGTCACATGTGGGACGTCAAAAAACTTTGACATTCCAGTAATTCAGCCACTTTGACTCCCCCCCCCCACAGGACTAGGAGGCATCATAGACGTCCAGTACACCTTTAAAGTGCACATACCCCATTTGCATTGTATCATTACTACTCGCACATTAGTTAGTTTAACTCTATATCCTCGGTATGTCTTTATTAGTTGTCCAAGCAGAAGACAGGCAGTCTGGTATTCGGAAATCAACATTATTTATTTTCCACTTGAAGACACTTACAATCTTTCTGTTACGTATTTATTATCTTCTATTTGAGAAGCACAAAATATGAGTAAACTTTAATGTTAACACACTAAAACATTATTGTATAAGCTATTAACATATTCTTCCACCTGTAGTTTTAATTAATTTAATTAAGTTCGTGTTCATTAAATCTCCAGAAAATGTACTGGACAACCGGATATGGACAAATTTCCTCAAGATTAACGATATTGCACGTATATTATAAGATTATAAGTCTATTCAGGACTACTGTCGTTTCATGTTTGCTCTCTAACTAAGCTCTCTGATTCATTGTGACATTTGTGACACCCTCTTCAACCCTTTGGCATATAATAACTAGTCTCTCTCATCTTCTGTATATGGCACAGTAAATTGCATAATTATCCTGTGTTAATCTCCACAACACATTTCATAGACGTTCTTTACACACAAGACACAACACAATATCGGATCCTTATTAACATAATCCTATATTTAGCTCCTTCAAGCACAAAAGGTAAGTCATGTAAGACACCTACACAAAAATAACTACTGAGAATAACAAAAATGATAAAGAAATGGAGTTACTGTGAGTAAAGATAACAATTAAATATTAAACACCGTGGCAAAGAGAAAGCACTACTTGAAACAACTTGTGATTGTCTACACAACAGGTCATCATCAGTCTGAAATCAGATACAAGAGTCAAGATAAAAATATTAATATTGCCCCTTATTTATCTTTGAGAGTAGAAGAAGGCAAATTAATCATACACCGTTGTTAATAAAACTCTGGTTTTGTAGTCACGAGGTTCATTAAGTGTCGCGTGGGTTATTAAGACTACTACTTTCTCCAAGTGGGAAAGAGTAGGCAGAAGCGTTGTAAATGGCGTATGCTGCCACTGCAATACAACTCAACCCCAGGCCCACACGGTATCCAACATTCCTCCAACCCCCCTGGACACCTCCACCTTCTCTTCCTGTTGTTGGAGCCGCTTCGAGGAAAAAAGCACCACAATTAGGTCAAGATCCCCAAGAATCCCATCACACCACCACCACCATGTCCATATGTCCACCAAAAATGTCCATGATGACCAAAGATGATGGAAGCCAGAGAGTATTTGATATGTGTAGGAAAGGAAGTCATGAGTTGCAAAGTAATATTAGCAAATATGTCATTAAGAGAAATGTGTTATATATGAATGATACCGATTGTCACGACGTGTACCATTGCATACATTTTGATTGCGGATCAGCAGCAGAAGATTGGAGAGATGGTTAGATAGAGAGCAAGCATGCAAAAAACAAGTAAAGGAATAATAATGTGACCCGACTTTTTATCGTTAGTTTGTTCAGGTGAAGCCGTTATTAGTACAAATGTACATCTTATTCAAAAAACAGTTACAATTAAAGTGATTTGAGAGTCTTGCTGACTGCCACTAGAAACTTATAAGTCTGTAAATGGAGTATTCTGATAATATGAATATATACGGGTGTGTCTGTGCTAAATAACGAGTTGGGAAGTGAGATTCGGTCTGGCTATTTATTTACCTTTTGATTGTCTTCGTGGGGGAGCAACTGGAGCGTCTGCAGGAGGAGTGGCTGTGGGTGCAGCAGCAGACGATGTGGTCGGTGGGGCTTGAGCTGTTGCTGCTGCAGAGGCTACGGCTGCAGTTGCTGCAGCAGCGCTTTCTGCAGCTGCTCGAAGTGACGCAGCCAGTTTTTCCTCCTCCAGTTTTTGCTCAGCGAGGCGTTTCTGTTCAGCCAGCTTTTTTTCCAACGCTAATCGTTCCTCAGCTTTCTTTAAGTCTTCGGATTCCTGAGGAGTCGGTGGGGCAGCTTGAGACTCTGGTTGAGCTGTTGGAGCCGGAGCTGCTACTTGTTGAACAACTGGTTCGGATACTGGAGGAGTAGGTTGTTCTACTGCTGGTGGTGGAGCTGTTGGCTGAGGCGTGGGTGTTGGAGGAGGCTGCGTCACTTTAGGTGGAGACGGAGACTTTGATTTCTGCCTGGGTGCTGCAAAGAACATGAGTTATTACAATTAGTTAAAATGGTCTCCTCAAATGTATTATTTTGTAAATCACCTGGAGGAGCATCAGCAGCAGCAGCAGCAGGAGTTCCAGTGGATTGGGCCATGGAAGCCTGAAGCTTCTTCAAGATGTTATCAAAGGAGTCCTTCCCCATGTAATCAATGTGGCCAAACTCCCACGCATGTTTTCTCATTGACTCTTCAGCGTCAATCTGCTCAGATGACTTCTGTCCTTCCAGAACAATCTTTGCAAAAGCGCCAGCCAATCCAGCCTGGAAATCATATCATGTTATAACACCTTCAAGGTTTCTTTGATGTACTTCAGTTAGTACGATTACACTCAAAGCGCAAACAATTGCAAAAAAAGCTCCCATGAATGATTATCATAGAAATAGTAATCTAGACGTTCAACATTCATGCAAACAAATGCTTTTCTTGCGGTTATTAATTGATGCCGATGTTACAAAAAAAGCCTGGGACAGCACAACACGGGAAGCAAAGAGGTGACAGGAGAGTTAGTTAGATAGACAGGATCAAGGAATATTAATCGATCAGCAGAGCTTCAAGTGAGGGTCAGAGAAAGTCTTTAAACGTTGACGCTTTTGTTCAGTTTGGTGTTTAAGCAAAGATAGCATATAATAATTCAGTAAAAATAATGAGGAACGTGAAGAAGAATCGTGTGAAAGGGTAGCCGTGCTTCATACACGAAAGTATTCTAACCTAAAATGCTCCAAAGAGTTTCCCAAATTTTTACAGCAGCATTTTGCTGGTTCAGCGATTGGCAATTTTTCCTAGTCTAATCCAAACTTACTGAAGAGCTTGATTGACCATCAGATTCAACAAGGCATTCAGACTTAACGGATCGAATAAGTGGTGGTTCTGCTGATTCATGGGCAGAAGGATTTGAAGGACTAGATTGAATAGGAACGAATGTCTCTTCCTCTAATTGAGGAGGAGGTGGAGGAGGCTGAGGATTCATAATGTACTCGGGAGTGTATCTGTGGAGGGCTACGCTGGCCCAATGGAACTCGGGGGGTTTAGGTTTGTCATGAAACTGTTCTCCACGATTCTGTTCCTTAGGATGATGGTAAGGCTGTTCTGGAATCGGGTCGGGAGGAGGAACAAAGGGAGGTTGATACTGGAAGTTTGAACTAAACGGACTTTCCGAGGAAGTTGCAGGGTCTGAGGAGATGAATATATGTGAGAAGGAGTCTTGTACCTGCTCAACAATTGTTGCAGACTGGCTGTTATCTCCACCCTGCATTGGGTTAATTACCAAAACCATTCACCAAAACCATCATACACAAACTATTAGCTCAGAGACAGAAAGTAAGAGAGAGAGGGGGGAAGGACTGAACAAAAAGTTGTCTTTCTAAATGGTACGATTAACAGACAGATAAACAAGGAAGGATATATATAACGGCACAGGTGCTGGAAGATATATTTTGTGCTTTAAACTGATTAATTATAGCCTTGTATTAAAATCCAACAGTCCAAAACCCTCTGTATATTGAAAGATTATGAATATGGAATGACGGAGAGAGTCAGGCTTTGACATACCATGTCAGGAGACAATTTACGGTGCACATCTGCTCTAAAAATGTCCCACCAGGCTTGAAGAAGTTCCTAAACGAAGCATCAAAATTACAATTTTTCAGAAGAAACACACACTCCCCTTTGTTGTTACTGATTTCTGAACTCACTTGAAGATGTTCTTGACCGGAAGGAGCTCGCACACTTCCAAGCGCTGTGTCAAAGTACATCAACCACGGCTTTTCTGAGCCAATGAAATGAACTATTTTGACGTTAGGTCCGAATCTGCAATCACATACATATGATACATGTACTGCATATTATTCACACAAATGTACAGAGCTCATTCAGTCATTGAAACACATATATTGTGGTTTCGAGTATTATTATCATTTGATGATGAGGAAATAGTTCGAATGTGCAAAAGTGCAAGAATCTTTTAAACAGTTGGCGTTACTTTTGGATTACAGCCAATTGGCATATCTTCATTGAACAACCAACTCCTACGCTGCTACATAAAAACTTTTATACACGTCTACTCAATAAAAACATAAAAACTTTGCATCACTAACAACCTATCTGATTTTACGGGCAATCTCGTTCAAACTCAATATTCATTTATGTGTCTCACTCTAATTCTATTTCATCATCATCTTCATAATTTTTAAATCGTACACTCCACATGACATGTTTAGCGAGAAATCAAATTCACACGCAACTTTCTTCACACTTCTTATTCCAAATTGATCTAAAGTGACAAGTCAGACTTACACTCGGAAAGCTGGAAGATAAGAGTAAGTGGCTGAGGCAACCATGTTGTAGACGAATGGAAGATGTCTGCTAATATCCGCAACAGACCAGTCGTTAAAGTACAAATTAAGAAGTCCTTGGTCTCCGCCTGAAAAATGAGACTGTCTTTCAACACAACTTCGTCATCAGTCATTTCCTTGCAACATTCTCGTCAAAATATTAACAGTGACGAGACTAAAAGTTAAATATTGCATGGCTGACGAGGTTTACATACCGTCAAACGATCCACTAGCAACTGCAAAGCTCAACAGTTTATTGTACGTCTCAATGGACGGCTTAAATACAAAAACTCCTGAGTTAAAGCAATCAGGCCAGCCCACGTCGGGAGCTGCAGAAAATTCCTCTCGGTCAAACAGCTCATCACAATTTTGAAGAATCTGTAAAGAAACAATAAATGAGTACGTTTTATTCGGTTCATTGAAATCTTTACTGTCCATAAAACAGTTTAAAATACCAAAGTGTCAGCATCCAAAAATACGCATTTCGAGAATTGAGTAAGTCTCCAACAATGAAGCTTAGTAAAAGTGATTCCCAGCTCAGGACGGGTTAGAAGTGCCAAGTTAGCCGAGTCTTCTGAGTCGAGAATATTCACCTCCGAAACAACATCAAATTCGGATCCCAACGCTTCCCTGCAGATCACATGAGATTCATTAAAACTGCTTGTTCATTCATATTACGCATTTACTAACACATCACACGGTAGTCATATACCTCATAGGACTGGTAACTCCTGGAGTAATCATGACCGTCAGTTTCCTTGCAGTATTCACCCGCTTTAAGGATCGAGCGACCACAAGTGCCCCCAAAGCGTATGAGTCGTTTGTGGCCAAAGTGACCCATGATTGGTCTGCACCTGGAAGTAAATGAAACCTTTAACTCAATATATTAATGATTTAGATGACTTTATTAAACTCTTCCGTACTCATTTCGTATTATGCTGTGGACAAAACTAATAAATATGACATAAAGAGTTGGGGAGACGATCTGAATCACATGTGGCGAATGAGGTTGACTGAAGATTAAGAATACTTGCAGACTGATAACGCAGAATGTTCGTTATAGCATTGAACATTCAATATTATTGTGTATTTTGCATTTAATATTTGTGTAGAGAAGCATTGGTGTGTGCAGGCAGATCCAAAGAATCATGCTCCATCATATCATCCCATCCTACTAAACTATCGATCAAGAAATGCGTGACCTTGCCCAATGAGTAGTAAAATTAAAGCCGTGTAAGCTTTAGTAAACGAATCCCTGTGATGGCGACAAGATAACTGGCAAATGTTAATGATTTCTGCTGCTTGCTGACTTATCTTTTTCAATACGCAGCCGTCTTTATACTCGCCTTCCAGACTTTACTACATAAAAATTAATGTGCTAGCAAGTTATGCTAATGCTGAATGTGTGTCAAATAAGTATGAAAGGGAACATCAATCTTCCAGTGTTAAATTAAAGGTCTCGACACTATCATGAACATGAATAGCTGGAGCAACAACAGCACCAACAGCTTTGCAGACTTGCTGTATTCCATACACAGTTCAGACGTAATAGTATTAGGATCCAATTGCGTCTGCAATAGACTAAAGCAAGCTTGTCGTGTCAGTGCAAAACACTAGAGGTTCGTAGATTAAGCACTACAATTACATACAGCTTTCAGGGGAGAAAACAATGAGTGAGAAATTCGACAAATCAAATATTAAGTGTAGTAAAACGCTACGCTACTAATAGGCAACTCCATATTCTCCCTCGATATGCAAAGCAATACATGAGCCAGATGAACCAGACACATCTACTATCTAAAAAATAAAAATACTACTTGAAATTTCTATACAGGTTCACAATGAAGCATTACGTGGAAGCTACGGACAAAGTTTCCATTCGTTAATAACAAAAAGCATAAAAAGCAAGGAAAATAATATTATACTTGCAGCGTATCAATGAACTCCAAGTATAAAATAGTTTCTTTACATCCATCACAAACTGCATATCACAAATTATATGACAAAAATGTATTAAGATTACGAGATTCTCGTTATGCAAAGTTATATAATTTCGGCTCAGTTAAAGTGAACTAGAGACCATTTAAAATTTTATTGACTGGAGCAAATGGAAAGCAGATTACGGTACAGATGGATGAAAGTAAAAGCAACTATACAAGAGCCACGTTTAAAAAATCATGAAATGCGTCAGACATAAATTGTTGGGGAAGACGCGGTGAATGAGACAAGTAGAAGTGTAGGCCCAAATGTAAGAAGTCAGTTTCCTTTCTTATCAGAAGATTCTTAAACCTCGTTTCCTTTTTGTAGTTTTAAGCTTCTAAAATAGAACATACAAATCCCTAGTGGGCTGTTTTGTTATCTCCAGGAACTCACTGATAGGGAGACACACTGTTTTATCCTGAATGCTAAGAGGAATTATCCTAAAATAGAATTTTAATGTCTAAAGTCTAAAATGAACTCGTCTAATACTTCATGTGTTCACACGAAACATTAAATTGTAGAGGAGGCCGAATCAGTTTAACCCTGACACTCGTTCTGTCTGTCTCAGACCAACAACAGTTTAAGTCTCTTGTCTGTCAAAAAATCTTATCAGTCTCCCTTCCAAGATTTTAATATACATATTTCATCCTCTGTTCATATGAGTCATGCTTAACGCAACCAAAAATAGAATCAAGAATTCTTCTACTACGAGATGCACTTTAACTACGTGCATTTTCTATCTTTGGTATATCGTCCACCCACGCACACATTCACAGCAGATCGCAACATGCCAACTCATTCTAACTGTATCGGTAGTATTGATCCGTAGACAATATTATTGACAAGCGTACCTAATTCACCATCACATATTACTTCAAAACCCTTTTAAGCTCCACGTAGTTGCTGAGTGAGTTTTATTGAGACAGGTTTTCATACAAAAATCACGTCAAAATAAGCAGTCAGTACGAAGATGTTTCATTTTGCCAAGTTCGAAATCCTGTACCATTCTGATAAGCTGTATAAAAATGCAATAAAATATCCGAATATCTCACGAACTTCTAATAAACAGGCATGCGTAGTTCGGGTAGTAATGAACTTTAAACTTATGAAAAACTATTCCTGAGGAAAGTCACTAACAAGTATTTTATGCGTAGTACCAGTTTATGAGAAGGTTAATGCATCTCCGTATATTTCTGATATAACGCTGTATATGAATTTTACATGTCATATGTGTGTGTATGACGAAATCTCATACAATGTGATCCAGCCGGTGTGTCCCTCAATCTTACTATAAGCTTTGCACATGAATTAATTAGCTTTAAAATACTAGGAATGCATGTACCTTTAAATTACTTAATATTATTAGGTTTTATAATACCTACAAAGACTCCTTATTATTTACATCAATACTTCTTACCTGACATCGTAAATTAATCAGTCAGATGGAAATCAGTCCACAGATGGTATAACTCAGTAGTTACAAAAAATACCGGCTGGAAAAATTCCCCAATATATTTGTCACTTGTGTAATAAGTTGAATGTTTAGTTAATTAAACAGCCACAAATAATGAATATTTTATTACAATATAGCAATTTCTTTCGATGCTAAATACAAAATGTAATAATGTTGCAAGCAGAAATGAATGGAAGAACTGAACGGATTCACAGTTCACATCCTGTGAGGCTTAATATACTGACTGAGTTGGTATAATCTCTGAAACTCTTGTCAGGCCTATATTTTCGTGAGTCTTTCTTGAGTCCTACAGAAGGAATGTTATGGGCGGAGAGACCGAATCGTGTCCGATCGACTGCGAGAAAAAATAAACTTGCCAAGACTTCCTCATTAGCATATGAAGCAATATGAACCAACAAAACCCACGTTGTATGAGTTACTAATCATAAGATAAAGAATCCACCGGCTCCCCATCACCGGAACCGATTGTGCCTTCAACTTTACTATTCACATCACAATTTTGATGAGGAACCCATTTAAATTATTCTGCGTATGAAATGATCTCTCGGTTTGTACTTGGAATTATTCCTACCCGGATCAACTCCCCTGAACTTGTTCCAATTGACATGATACGGTTTCAGATGCGGAAATAGATGACCAACGGTCCTCCAATTCGAAGTCGAAGAATAGGCTAAGTCGAAGAGTGACAGAGTCCTTCATTCTTGCCCCCAAAAGAGAGTTTCATTCGCTGTACGTACAAGATACTCAAAGCTCACAAACTTCTGACCTCGAAGAGATTTCCGATGAAGATACAACAATACTTCACCTCTGAAGCTAAACAGATAAAACTGGCAGTAATATAGACTGACTTCTATAGTCTAATGGATCTCCTGACAACAACGCTGGAACTTTCATTTCCGGAACCTGGAAAATTCGTAGCGCACCGCAGCATCTCTTTTCCATCACGCCAAATTCAATATAATAATATGTTCAATAATGTCTGTGTCAATCATTCTAATCAAGAAAGGTCCTCCACACTTCCTGCCTGGCGATACAATATCAGGTTCCGTTGTAGCTGAAATGGATCAGAGGAAACCTTGTGAAAGTACAATAAAATCCATCGATTCCATCAGAATTTCACACATTCCCAGCATTCAATTACACCTCCACGATATTTTATTACACTAGGCATAGTTCTCGAATTCCAAGGAAAAGCTGTAGTAGCAATCTCAGAAACAAATAAGGATGGCGTTACAAAAATCTTCCGAGCTGAAGAAGTCTACATCAATGAGTCTAGAACTCTTGTTCAAATAGACGTGATTCATCGGGGGACCACAGAATTCCCTTTCCACTTCAAACTTCCCCACAACATCCCCTGCTCGTTTGTGGCTACTCATGGATTCGTAAAATACTCCATGGCAGTCCTCATGAAGTGTCTGTCACCCAATCTTGAAGTACACTCATCACTGGATATCATTGTCAAAGGGTTCTTGGACCTTAACAAATATCCCATACTCCCAGATTTCGGGCCAACCGAAGTCACCCACCAACTCACGGGAGGTTGGTGCTGCTTCAGTTGCAAAAGGTCCATTACAGCTCAACTTACTTTACCCAGACGAGCCTTCGTCCCCGGACATTTCATCGCGTTTCAAATTCTCATAGATAACAACAGTTGTAGTGACTTAATGAGCTACATAGTTCAGTTGGTCATGACTGCCACATGTCGTGCTGAAGGAGCAGAGACTTCGAGACACGAAGTATTCGATCAAATGGCAGGACCTGTTGTGACACGGAAAACTTGTCACATGTGGGACGTCGAAAACTTTGACATTCCAGTGATTCAGCCATTAGGACTCCCTCCGACAGGATTAGGAGCGTCGTGTCGCATCATAGACGTCCAGTACACCTTTAAAGTACACTTACTCTATTGCACTGTATAATTACTGCTCGTTTACCTTGGTTAGTTTAAATCTATATTCTCGTAGGTCTTATTAGTTGTCGAGCAAGGATGCTGTGACGGGGGTTTGACATTCTCTGTACCCGTTTTACTGGGAACAGTCGATTTAGACCAATAAATTCAAATTTTGATTGGAGATGCAATGTTTTTTTGTGGAATTTTGTGACAAGAAATAAAAGAGAACTGATATTGAACTCAGGAATAATATAACCCGAGGTACCGCATAAAAATAATCTACGGCCGATTATCAAAATAATATTTGTTAATCCGGACCATATTCTGTGGTATGCCACGCACAGTCATTAAACAACGTAAAACTGCAAACAATGAAACAGATTGTTTGTAAAAATATTTAATTCTATGTGTGCAATTTGAGGTTTTTTCACGAAAGACTACCCATACGAATTCATCCATAGCAATGCGCTATGAACAGTGAAGGTTATTTTTAGTGAATCCTTTTTGGAGCAACAAACTTCGAATTCGAATTCCACAGACCTCAACAAGCAAATCAGAAACTAAAAAGAAATTCCTATAATTCGCAACTGAAATTATTCTGCAGAGCATCAGCAAAATTCATTAAGAAATATCATGTCCCTCGCAGTTGTATTTGACAAGCAAGCTTCTGGAGTCCCAATGTACCAGCCAGGGGAAACCATTAAAGGATCCGTCATTGCTGACATGGATGAAGATAAAACTTGCGATTGTAATTCAAAATAATTGAACCTTATAATCGTCAGAAATATCTAATGCATTCCTATTCATATAAACATCCTAATTATCTCCCGTACTCCAGTTTTGACACTAACGGTTCAAGGCAAAGCTGATGTAGAAATTGTAGAACAGCATTCAGAACACGTAACTGGTCATGGTCATGGTCATGGTCATGGTCACGGTCACGGTCATTCGGAAACCAGACGACGTACAGATGTCTACAGGGCCGAAGAGATCTACCTCAGCGTAAATGTTCCTCTTTTGGGAGCAACGAAACTTCCAAAAGGACGCACAATATTTCCCTTCCAATACTCGTTGCCCATCCAAAGTGTCCCGTGTACGTTTGGAGCTTCACACGGAAGCGTCCACTATGAAATCCTCGTCCACATGAAAAGGCCCATCTTTACATTTGATCTTCATGGGTCAGGAAGTTTCATTGTTGAACCCCTACTGGACCTTAATAACATCAACTTAGCTCCCTTCGGACCAATACAATGCCCCATAGAAGAATACGTCGGTGGTTGTTGCTGCTTCACAAAGGGCGACTTAGTCAGAATGAACGTCACTGTCCCCAAGCGGCACTTCATCCCCGGGGAGGTCATTGCATTCAGAGTGGACATTGAAAATCAAACTAAAGCCGTTCTATTAAGTGGAGTGATGCAGTTGGTCATGACCGTTCTTTGCCTAGCCCAAGGGAGAGTCAGAGGAGACGAAAGGATAGTCGCACAAATAGGTGGACCCTCCGTTGCGGCTCATTCCTCGCAGACATGGGAAGTGAACAATTTCGTTATCCCCGTTTTAAAACCCGTCGGACTGCCTCCTTCTGGCCTTGGAGGGTGTAATATCATCGACGTGCAGTATATTCTCAGGGTATGAATAGTGCAGTGTACTCGTTTCCAACAATCTCTCATTCATCTACTTTCTTATCATTTGATTTACAGTATGGAGCTGAGTCCGAAGAGAAAGGTTGTTGCTCCAATGACGGTGTGTCAGCCGTGATTCCCATTATAATTGGAACTATCTCCTCCAATCGCTGAACACAAGAAAGTAAAACACTGACATGACAAGTAATAAAGGTGCTTATACTTTATTAAGATAATCACTGCAGTCGAGTAGTCTACGGTTATGAACTCCTGTTTAGAAAGCAGACAATATGATTATCCTGCTGTGATCAATGGAAAATCGTAGTGTTTAAGCCAACAAGTATATTAAGGTACATGAATTTATGCTTTTGATAAGATCACCACATTCCCCCGATCGCGCTTTGAACAAGGGATGTGTTTCGTTTATAAAACTAAGGAATTAGGGCGCACAGTAATTTCCATCTGACTGAACTGTCCTCTTTATGTAAGTGAAGTACGCACAGCGCAGCGTTGGGATGAAGTACGTGCAGCGCAGCAATTACAGCACATCGCAGCAAAGTATGTGGAAGTACGCACGGCAAACCTAAAGGAGCATTACCTGCGGTTAAATTAGAGGACCCAGTATTGCCAACTTCATCGAATTGGTTCCACCACCCACTCGAGCCGTCTGGACAACCAACCCTTGAGGTCTCCAGTTACCTCCGGAATTACTCCACACGTTCATGTCCAGTCCTTGGATGAGAAGGTCATGCCTCGTCGGGAACAGGCCATTCTCAACAGAAGTTTAATGCATCGTGCAGTGCCACTTTTAATG
>JAQGAB010002325.1:0-12411 GCA_034696565.1 Isotomurus graminis
TGGCAACTTATCCCCTGAGGGATGGGTCACTTCCAAGGGATTCTAAAGATCGATACCCAACCATTCTTCCAACTTACAGAACTACCAACGACACTAAATCCATCAGTAATGGGAATACAAAGAAGATCGATTGAATGAAAAGCCAGGAATCATCTTCAATTTTACTTCGATAGAAAATGAATGTATGAGTATCTTGCTTTCACTGTTTCAGCTACTGGGCATGTATCCCACCAATTAAACACCACATCACACGTGTACTAACATTTATTAGTAACCACCTAGTCCAAAATCACGATCATTAATATTAACGTTCCAAAGGAATACGAATAAACATCGCATCTTGCGCATGTAATTAACTCGATATTTTTAAAACAAGTGTTTGCAGTCTTTATTAACCATGTATAAAGTTGGTGAATTTTATTTTTAATTAATAATTATGTAATTTTATCCTTTGTTATAAATATAATAACTTTAACAAACGTAACCAAAAACGAAAGATAATTTCCACTTCGTTGATTTTTATATAATAGTTTAAAAATCAATAAAAATGTAAGTCGTCAGTACAAATAACACAATGTAACTTGGTTAATTTTAATGGTTTATACTTCAAATCATATGCCGTTTTTCTAAAACTATTCATAATAGAAAATAATGAAATATATTTGTAGAAAAATAAGCACGGAAATCTGTAACTATACACCAAACTGTTTTGATCCAATATCGCCAGACGTACGGGTTTACGTTTAGGTAAACCCCAATCGAAAAACGAAATTCGTTAATACATGAATCATCAGACAATAAGATCCTAATAATGGAAACATCTTAATAATTTTGGTAAGCCTACGCGTATTATTACGGGGAGTAGAGGTTTGAAAGATTCATTTATAAATTAACCTAGATATGAAGTTACGTATTGCAAAGCTACCAGGGGATTTCGATTCTGATCTTGAGACATGAGTTTTTATTTATACATTTTCCCAATCTAAATTGGCTTCATCGGAAGATCGGAACACTGCATTGAACAGAGCAAGCTCGAAACGGAAATTTACTTTAACACCGCTTTATAATACCCATCCGTACAAGACAATTACATTTTGACCTTTGAAATGTCCCCACTCTACCAGTTATGGCATGTGTGCGTAAGAAGTTTAATCAAAATGTTGCAGTTGCAAACAAGTATGCATACGTTGTATGCCTAAATAGTTCGCATGAGTTCCGAAGGCCAACGAAGGTGTCAGTTCAGTGATGTGGTTTACAAGATGTACCCGCTCTAAAAGGCCTCTTAAAAGATTTTTGAGGTGAAGGTACAATTTCGTTTTAACGAGTAGACTAGAAGTGGTTGAAGCTTGAAAAACTGGTCAGTTCAGTGACAATGGCAATAATGACATAATATTAGTACATATATATCTATTCGTAAATACCTAAAATCTATTAACGGGTTCTGGATATAGGATTACGTAGCACAACTAAAGATACTGATGTTTCCGCCCACACAATAGGAACACTGTTGTCTTTATGATGACGAATTAGATGGATTACACTCTCAAAAGCTTGATCTTTTGTCCTTATCTGAAAATATTTATTTAAGTTATTTTGTGCTTTTATAATATTCATTCCCTCAATTGTTTGAATGCTCATTACCACTCCTTCCGGATCAACTAAAAGTAAGTGTTTCGGGGTTCCATTCTGAAGTCCTGTGAGAACGAATTGACCAGGTGTCGTCTGGGATTCTCTCACAAGAAAATCCCCATCCTATTAGTTAAAAGCTAAAAGTTTAGTTTCAATTTGTTAATGGGCGAAGAATAGGTTTATACTAACCTTGTAAACCAAAGATTCTGCTAGATTGCGACTAATTGATCCATGAAACCATTCTTCCCTCTCAAGTAGTTGTCGTTGCTGATCAGCAGTTAATGGCTTTGGGAATGTGCTGGCGAAAGGTTCTATATGTATGAAAACGATTTAGTATTACTGTTAAATAAATATCCCGTTAATTATCTTTAAACCCACGCATGTCAAACGGATCTTTAGCTGGTTGAGGTTGACTGGGGGAATTCGGTAATCCTAGCCCCGTTCCAACACTTAATATAGCAGAAGTGGAAGTTTCGACATTATTATTGGTAGATAGTTCATCTGGACTAAGAAGGAATGATTCTATGCTCCCTTTCTGCACTGTAGGTCCAAACGCAGGAGGAGTTGGTGCCTCGAAGTCGATAAGATTAATCGAAAGTTCTGCAAGTCCAAAACGCTCATTGCAAAAGTACATCGAATTTAATAATTTCCGAAAATTAAAAAAAAATCTACTTACCTCTATCCGACATAGACGATAAGGGCAATATAAGTGAAGGGGTGTCTCTAGACTTGGTTCCGCGTCTATCTATCTGAGATTTTGATTTTCCGGTTGACATTGCTTGATGTGTATCAGGAGGTACCTTTTCAGGTAGGTCATTATAATACTCAGGGTCATCTTTAGTTTGTCTATACAGAAAATCAAAAATATTACTTGAATAAAACAATTACCTATGGGGGCTATGGCTTTATTCTCACCTATTAATTTGTGGTCGGTTCTTTTGAATGAATTCTCGATATCGTAGCTCAAAGGCTTGTCCAATTGTTGCAATTACATCTTGTGCAAATCCTGTTTCACACTCTAAAATGAAACAGGCCCGTCCAGATTCGTCTTTTGCCACATAAGCAATGAAGTCCATCATAGTCTAGACACCAGCATTCATCAATTAAATCTATCCAAATTCATCCGCCTCAGAGATAATTTAAAAGGATCTTTTCTCTTACCGAGTCTCCTCCTGATGCGAAAGATATATTAGGCATGTCGTGAACAGCTATTATATCATCCGTGTCCAAACTTTTCATTTTCAAACAGGTACTAGTAATGATCAACAGGACATCCGACCCTGCATGTTCCAACCTAGGTTGGGATCCTAATACTCCGCTAACGCGACGGTCGAGCTGCTACACGCATTTGAATTAAAATTATGAATTAATTTTCAATTAATTTGTTATTAAGATTCAGCCATGCAGATATGCATTTCATTTTATTTCGCATGCAGAGCTTGTACTTACTTTTTTTCTTTTATCTGCAAACTTAAGTCCAGCAGCTTCGCAAACTTGATTTATACATTCCCTTAAGAAATGACAATAATAGAAAATCACTTTCTAATACAAACAGTATACAAACATACTTCGGTGACTGTTTCAAACTCAAAACACTTACTTGGCTATCATAGACCGAGTATCAAAGTCGAGACTTTTCATCGACGCCTTCACATCTAAACACCCGATATACTGTGGAACACACAATCCCAATCGACCATGCTTTAAAATGGTTTATTCCTGCTTGATGCACTATTTAAACGCGATACTCACTCGAACTGTAAACTGCACTCCTTCCGTAGCAAGAGCTTCGTCGGATTGCATCCATCCTCCACTGGGTTTATTAACAAAATTATGACCACGAATTTCCTCCAAAGACATTTTGTGTCAAGACAAGTTCCCCGTTTAATCTTCTAAACTTTGATACGCCGAGAGATTCTGCAATCAAAATTAAAGTGAAAGTCAGAAATTAAGTACACCTCCAAACTGAACGAAGCATATTCAGCTTCGTTTCTCTATACTCTATATTGCCCACACATTGCTTCTTGCTTAAACACCTACGATAATATAATTAATACTATTAATTAGCGAATTATTTAAAAAGTAACAAACTAAAGATTGAGTCAGTTTTGTTTTATATTAACCTACACTAAACGAAGGTTAATTACCATACTTAAGACTAGTCCAGCCTGACCTTCATTTCAAAAACTGTCAATGAGTTTCGTTACAAGTACAACACTGATGATTTCCTCATTCGATAGCATACACGAGATAAGATAGGAGCTGCCAAAAATCTAGCCCAGAAAATACACTGACGATGATTCATTCCTCCAATTGATGCATGAAATTAATGCCCTTCCTTTCATTTGTCTAATATAAAATGACACTCTCTACTCACGCACGCAAATGGTTAATGAATCAATTGAGGAGAAACACATGGAACAGCTCACACAGATTAGGAAGAGCCGTGCCCACTCATCTTCATTCAGGCTTCCGATTCATTTACTGTTTGGACATCCTTACGCATCCACGATGCAATATCGTTTCCATTCACCCTTTGGCTTTAATGCACTTTACAACTCTGCCAGACAACACTTAAAATGACTTGAATATATCTTTGACTTCCTATAGACTGAAATCCTACCAACTGTAACATATATCCTACATATACCGAGATCCTATTTCCATTTTCTTTTCATTCATTCACAGAAATATTTCCTCCCACACAATTGTTCCCAGCTGTGTACCATCACCGGATACCGGATGCTGTACACTAAAAGCAAAATGTTACTCCGGAAGAAGGGATGGATGCCCACATATGCTTGTCCTGAGAATTGAGACCCTAATGAGCACACCACCAAAACCCTATTCCAAAGTACATTTGAAGTTCATTTTTCTATTTTCTGTACAACACAACTTAATACTTTCATCCATTCATCACCTCACGATTGCATATTTATATTTTAAATCTTTACAGCTAAATAACATAAGTGATCAACTTCAGTTAATAGATAACCAATGTTTGCCTGCAAAGAAGGCCAACCGATGTACGTACATTAGGATTCTACTATTCACGTCACATCCTTTCAAGCTAATCCTTTTAGCTTCGACGTCTTCTCGTGAACACACACAGCTTTGTAATCTCTTCCGGTCATCTCTCTTCTATCGGAGATTTCCAGGAAATCCTTAATGCCTCTAATGTGCATCACTTCAATACACCTACTTAATTATCTATCGATCAGCTTCAGCAGATGGGTCCAATAAGCCTCCAAACATTTTTACACTCATCGAATCCGAATCGATTTGTACTTGCTTCCATATGTAATGAATCCCTATGCACTATGAAATCTAAATCCCTTACAAACTAAACACGTTAACATTTAACTACAGCCCTTACCACACAAGCAGTCCTGATGATAACTAATAATGAGATCCCTTGTCCTTGAAACTCTCAAGAATCCTCCAATAATGCCCCAGATTTGAGTTCAATAGTTAAACTGTCCTCTCACTTGTTATATTTTACGGAGATAAAACCACTTCAAATACTTCAAAACAGCACGACGCAGTATATTCCAAGAACCTGCTGTTACTTGTTTGGTGACACACCTCTACGGCTTACTTCTCATTTGACTCAGACCTTCAGATCTGCGATTCCTAAGGTTGTTTACAAATGTTTACTCCAATCTTCAGCTCCTTGTTTATCACAACGTGGAAATAGTACTGCCACCAGGTGATCCTTCACCCCAAGAATAATAATCACACCTACACCAAAGGTACACTTAAAACATGGGCAAGGAATACGAAGGAACTCTTAAGAAAAAAGGCAACTCACGAGGAACAAGAAGAAGTCCGAAGGGACTTGAGGACGAGAACTGACTGACACACACACAAAACAACCCACACACTCATCATCCACTCCACCAGAAAAACAACCACACACACACACACAACACACACACACTACCCACCCTATTGCTCACTGCTGTTGTGTCCGTAAAGAAAGCGGAGAAAGGCTGCTTTTCCAACTACGAAGATCTTTCTACACACTACGAGGGGGCGAAGGTTAAAGGTAATTAATTTTGTAAATATGCTATTTAAGTACCTTCATAAATTCATTAGTGTTAATTACTAAAAGAAAGTTTTGTTTTTCAAGTTGTTCTGATCGGTGTTTTCGATTTTCGGTAGAATCATCATCATGCGGGTGAGGTCAAGAACGGAGAGTTTTATTTTGGAGGAGGTCCCTGAAGAGGAACGGCTACGGGAGGAAAGTTCTTCTGTTGAGGGAAAGAATGTCAGTAACACTTCTGTTAATGATGATGAGGATGATGAGCTGGAAGAGGATGGGGTTCCATTTACCAAGAAAATGAGACTGGCTACAAGACAAATCCATAATATTAGTGATACGCTAGTCAACGCTAAACTAGGTTTAGGTAATGAATCTATTAATAATTGAAATTTGGAAGTTGGATGGTGTAAAATGATGTATTGGTTCTGGTTTTTGGTCTAGCAATGTCGGACGACAAGATTTGGGCTGAAGGACTTCTTATCTTTTATGAAATATTTCGTTTTCTGGAGTTATCGGTGCAAAAACTGAGTTCGAAGAACGAGCATTTCCAGAGGATGGATCGTGTAATTAAAGATGTAGAAAGAACGGCTGCCTTTGAAATTGACTTGGGCTTTTACTACGGAAATGACTTTCTGAGGAGTTCAGCGTATGTTATCAGGCCATCAGTTGCTGAATACTTAAGACATCTCCAAACACTGGAGCAACGGGAGCCATTAAGGCTCCTAGCTTATGTGTATCACCTCTATATGGGTCTCTTGAGTGGAGGGCAGATTCTTAAGAAAAAAAGAGAATTGGGGAATCGTATGAAACACAAGGTGTCTTATCTCTTCAGCTTCTTCAGTTGGGGAACCATGTCCTCCAGAGAAGCAAGGCAGACGTCTTCAGTGGACTCAAGTTTCAAGCCGGGAACTGCAGTTACTACCTTTCCAAATGATGGTCGCTCAATCGCTGATATCAAAAAAGAAATCGCGTTTACTATGAATGATATTGCTTCTGACTTATCGAGAGATGAGAGAAATTCTCTAATTGAAGAAAGTATGGAAGTCTTCAAGAGGAATAACGAAATAGTGTCAAGCATTCAAAGGACGGGAATGACTGCATTGAAGAATTATGCCATGTTGCTGCTCATTTTTGTCACCGTTGGTACTGTAGCCTTCTTCTACTTTCAACAATAATTTCAGTGAAATAGCCTGTGGTATTGTGCAATAAGCAACACGTTTTAAAGTTATCGTTGTAATCTATGTTTAACTTCACACTTTTCTGTTTATTTCTCTTGCGTTTACAAAGGTACATCCAGATTTGAGTGTGTGGCAAATGCACAAAACTATATTTTATGTGTTCTAAGTTAATCTTTGTCATCAGTAAATACACGGTTGAAACATTTTCAAACTATTAAATAGTTTAAATTGAGGGTATTCAAAATCTCATTCATTTAATTAATGTTGTTAAAAATGCATTTACTTCCTCAATAAAAATGTCCTTAAATATTGTCCAGAATGACTACTACAGTAATTATGGAATCGGTAGAATTCGGTAAAAGTTTGTAAGAAAAGAAACTGTTTAGTAATACTGTTTTCGTGATACCAAATTTCTTCACAACTTTTTTGAAATCAAATTAGAACGTAAAGGCCTCATTCACGAGTCAGTCTAGCATCTGTATGAATATTATTGAGGAAGTAATTTTCATCAGCCTTTTTTCTCGTGCGAATGTATTATATAAATGCTTTAAATACTTTCTATTTCCATTCATACAAATGCTTCAGGGAGATTCATTTCTTATTAGCATTTTGAGATCTCTCAACCTTAGAAGAAGGCCTTGAGCCCGTCAAGTCAATAACAGGCTTATTGGAATTCCCAAGTAATGCATTTACATCGAAAGGGGTGAAATATCCGGGCAATTTATTATTATGTAACGTACTGTTGCCCATTAAGCTACCTAGACTCATACTTTCACCTCCACCCATGTTAGCTGAAGGAGTTGTACTGTTAGCCAATTTTGGTGTAATAGTAATTGCTGCCGCGTTGGACACTTTAGGACTACTACTGGATGCCTGGCTAGTGGAGAAGCTCGACGAGCTAGGTATAAGATTCAAACTACTTGTATGGGAAGGAAATAGACTTGATGTCATTCCCAATAAGGAAGAAGTGTTAATGTTGGCTGTAGGGAGACCACTGCTAGATGAAGTCCCCCCGGACTTGTCTTTTACTTCAGTTACAGTTATGCTAGACCCGATTCCTGGAAGCGTCTTGCTGTTTTTCACTTTTGTTGCTTCATTTGTACCTCCACCGCCCAGCATATGGGAATTCGTAAACGGCAGGTACGCTGACATCGATGCTGTTGCTGCCAAATGATACGCTAACGAGTTGAATGCAGCAGTTGAAACAGCAGGGTTCGGGAGAGATATTGGGTTTGCTTTGGGCACACCACTTAGAGAGGTATTCATCCCAGAACTAGAGTTTCTGTTTGCAGCAGCATTCTTATTCTTTTCTATCGTTAACCCACTCTTGTGCTGTAATTTAGGCAGTGGTTTTGTAGTTGTTAAAGAACTAGTTGTTATCGTTGCAGCCGATGCGGGACCACTTTTCTTAAATTTAGGAGCAGCAGTGCTCATTTTTGTAGTATTAAATGCTGAACTAGTCACTGGAGGTATGTTGGCTAAGGATATCTTACTCAAAATTTCCTGAGCCATCAATTCAGGCGACTGCAAGTACGAAAACGATTTTTGTTTGGTTGAGTTTTGAATTTTTGCTGGAGTTTGCTTTTGAGGCTGAGATTGCATTCTTTCAGAAACGTCTGAACCCTGACTGGACGAGATGGAAATAGCAGATCCCGGTGACGATTTTGGAGTTGGAATTGGCTTATACGATGATGTAATTCTACTAACATTTGCTGAAGATGTCTTGCTACTCCCGATTAACGCAGGACCTGCAGAAGTTCGCGTAGACGGCGACGCTATTGAAGTAGAAAGTATTATTACGTCATCGTTACCACTATGAGACAGCAATTTTGAGGATGGAACATTATTTGTTGAGCTAGAAGGAGTGACGTTCGCGATACTCCTGGGAGAATTGTTACTACTTGCACTGTTTGCTGACATTATCTTTGGGGATGAAACTAAAGAAGCATTAACTGGAGTTTTGGGAGGAACATTCTTTGTTTTAAGTTTCCTGAGAGGAGGTGGAGTGTTCGTATTTGATGGTTGCTTCACAGATATTCCACCGTCCTTGGGAATTTGCTTATTAATTGTGGACACAACTTGCTTCAGTTTGGGAGGTTCGATAGATTTACTGCTACCAACGGCGACTTTAGGCTGAACTTTCAGTTTCGGCGCTGAGCTCAGCCCCTTATCCTTATCCTCCTCCTCAGTGGATGAGGTAGATTCTGAGTCAGATGAGGTTGATTCAGAAGACGATGAAGTAGATGATGAACTTGACGACGATTTAGCAAGAGGCCGAGCTTTCTTCACGCCGCCTTCTCCTGACTTCAAGTCAACTGTTGGATGACCTGCGCCATTCTTCTTCTTTATCTTGCTAACATTAATTCCTGAAATCATCTTAACATCTCCGATGTTTTTCTTTACTACTGTAGAACTAGAAGCCACACCCTGTGGTGTAGTAGCTCCAGCAGGAGAATCTGTGGAGACCTTCCGTTTTTTTGTAGATGGATGACCAGTTCCAAACTTGATTTTCGGTCCTTTCTTGACAGGTTGCCCTCCTTTCGAACTATTCTTAAGCTTTTTATTCACCGAATCTTCCGCATCATCATCATCTGAAACCTCTACTTCCTTAAAATCTAATTGTCCAGAGTTGATGTAGAATCCACCATGAACGGTTTGCAGTTCTTGTGGGACAATTTCATCGTAAGCATCTGTATTGTCGATGAATGAGTCAGACTCATCGTATCCTGCACCTCTGTCAATAAAATCTTCCGCACGTCTTTTCTTTTTAATTCCACTTGCTCCAACATTTCCATATTTCTTTTCAAATCTTTCAGCCATCGCTTTCAAGTCGTCTTCATCATCTGACGCATATGGATCTAGAGGCTTTACCGGACCAGCAGACCCTGTACAAAATTAACATTATTGGATGCCTTCCCGTATTAACTAAAAACTTCAAAAGCTAAAAATAATGCCTTATATAATTAATCAACCTTTCTTTTCTGCAATTTTTGCTTTCTCTGCCACTTCCTTTGCCGTTTCCTTTCTAACCAACTCTGCCCAAGAGAATTCCGGATAGACATGTTCATTTGACTCCCCCAGTTCTAATTGAAACACATATGTCTTCGGGTTCTTCTTTGGCTTAGTTGCCTTAGCTGGAACTCCCGTTGTAGACCCCTTCTTTGATGAAGATGCCATCGCCATACCCATAGGGTCATTCAACATCATTTGCCCGGCCATTCCGTTTGTTTTCCTTATTCCTTTTTTACTTCAACTCATCTGCAACAGTATAAATAAATTCTTAAAGTACCCGAAACTCAAGCTTGAAAAATAAAAATACGTGAATGTGATAACTGTTTACCCCAATCTTGTACTCACTGCTTGTTGATGATGATTATATCCATTGAATTGTCTTCAGAAGCCTTCCTTGTGTGCTTTCTTACGTATCAATAAAATATTAATTTACATTTCCTTCCTTCTTCCTAAGAACTTTAAACAACAATCAACAGCATCGACAGATTGACAAAAGCTCTTTTCTCTTATGCACAATGTGGATAATGAACAAAACTCTTGAATAAGAAACACAGGTTTGTTTTTATTTGTTTGAATTTGGCGCTGATTGAGTGAAAACAACAGTCAAGTTCTTTGCAAGTCAAGTTCAGAGAGCGAGTCCCACTCGCCTTCATTCAACACCCGACGACCCAACACACTTTCCCTTTTACACACTTTCACTCTGTCAATTCACATTTTTCATGCATTGTTCTTTAAATTGTCATTTTCAAAATTATTCATCCATAATGTATGCAATATTTTTTGCATTATTGGATGCTACTGAATTGCATCCAATCATGCACTTCAGTGTCAGCCGTGCAAAATATGAATATGAATATGAAATAATGATTTATATTATTACAACACAGAACTGTCCATAAACGATGTTGAGTATTTTTTATTACACTGATAATCTTTTCACGATACACAAGCAAGTATGAAAATATAAGTAATCACGGTGTTAACATTTATCACAGTCAACAGCTAATCTCAAACAACTTGAATAATATTCTTTGCTGCAATAATTGAGTTCTCCATATAGTCACTTCTTATTGGGTGAAAACATGAAAACACCATTCTATGGAAAACACCAAATGCTTAGAATGTTCAAGAAGCATAATTTCAAAGGAGAAAGACTTGATCACATTAAAAATATGTTAAGTTATTCAAACATCCTATGAAATATCATTCAGAACTTCTACACAGCACTCTGGATAATGAACATGGGGTATGATTATATTTCCTCGTATTTTTAACAGCAATATTCATAAAATACGAAGAAAGTTACTAACAATGTTTCAACTTGCGACAGACTACTTCATTGCCCAATAAACTAATTGATACATACTCTAAAGCTCTGTCAAAAGGAACGGTAATTTCATTAAAGTAATTGAATAACACCAATACACGGTCAACAGTATTAAAAATAAACTTTAATGTCGTCAGTTCTTATACCAAATTCTACGAATGAGTTGGTTATGGTACTTTCTCAGTGTTTCATGTCATATCTTACCATCCACTTTTTGAAGCTCTTGAGTTTAATATAATATTCCTTCATTTCCTTCCCCTTTCCCAAGTGCTGCCATTTCTTGTAGATTTACTTCCCATTTTCTGGCAATTATGCTTTTAATTACACATAGCATTACATTTTAAACATGAGATTACATCATTAAAGTTACATAGAACACGATTTCGATTTCCCAAACTTTCTTGAACAGTTATACTCTGTACAGGAAATTCCACAGTCCCCCACGCATGTCCAGAGATCCGTCTGTCTTGAGATCAAGCACTCAAAGAAACTTTCAAACGTAGCTTTCTTCATTTGAAAATGTCACATTTCCATTCATTTTGGAATGACCAGTCTTCTTTAATGAGACGGGGGAATGAGTGGTTAGGTGAGGATGTGAACGTAGTTCCTTCGAGTGAAAGTGAAAAGCCGGTGATCTCCCATTGAGGTTGGGTCGAAGGCGTCTCAGACTGTTTGTATTTAATGTTGAGTGTAGAGACTCTCCTCCAGATACGCCTCGGTAAACACTCTCCTGAAAAATTCACATTTCACATTTACTTTGATCGTGTGCTTCACATTCCTCAAGGAATCCCTCTCCTTCGAGGTATTTACAACTAGAAACACAAACTTAACTTATTTATTCCTAAAATCAACAGTCTGTAGGTCTACAGTCTACACAGACTCAAGTCTCGATGTTCACAATTCTGCATTTTTCTACTGCAGGATTGCACAAAAACTCCTTTATTTGCAAAGCTAACAAATGCTTCATTGTGTACTTTTTTCCAGTTACGCTGAGAATACAAACATGTTTACTTGTATTATTAGCTCAGTCTACCTAAGGTCTAAAGGAAAAAGAACTCATTTCATGATGAAGACGTGGGAAGAACAATCAATGAACCTCAATACTTTTTCTGAGCAATTCTTTTATACTAGTTAAATAATCATTAATTAGAACTCATGCTACTTACATGATTTCTTCTGTTGTATGAAGACTTCAAGTGGAACACGCCATACACGATAGG
>JAQGAB010002326.1:0-12406 GCA_034696565.1 Isotomurus graminis
GATGAACATAGTACCCACCTATTAATTACTTGTTTATGAATACCTATGCCAAATCATGAAGTACCAATCGACAGCTTACTAAAGTGGATAGTCTTTGCGTATGTCGTGTTGGAAGAACTCAACTGTACTGATTCTGTTGAGCCAACACAATAGACCAGAGACTTAGAGAGGTGTGTGCACAGGGAGTGTGAAGAGCACATAAAAACTACAACAATCTTCTGAAGTTGATTCTCAGAGTTGTAGATTAATATTATGCCGCACCGTCTTGGTATTGAGCCCCCTTGAAGTATCATAAATATACGACATCATCCACTTCTCTCAAGAGTACTTGACTGACTCATTTACCTGACAGCACACACCAATTCAACAACCAATACAATAATACATCCACTAAAAGATTAAGTTACTCTCACGTAATTAAGATTAATTCCGTATGTGGTACTAATAACTTACAATTTTTAAGAATTCGTTCATCTGCAAAGGGGTTTTTGTACTACTTTTTGTAGTGTGCTACAAAATATTGTGCAGTATTTAATGAATTCTGATTATGCATTTCGACTCCGGGATAGTTCGCTAATAATTGGGTAGGATTTTCAACGATCGAACTATTCATGTTTCTGGCAAAGGGACACATCTTTACGTCTTATTACGGGATTTATTAACCGGTGATGGCTCAAGAATATTTAATAGCATTAATAGTAGATAATAATTTAACATTGCGATACGAAGATAAAGATTCTCAAGCAGGTTTAGGGTGATACTAACTACTAAAGAGTAATAATAATCCTCAAGTAGTGAGGATGATTCTTATCTTGTAAGTGATGATGATGAATATTAATGTTTTGTTTCTTTACAAGATGTAAGAGAAGAGAGAAACGGCATGATAAAAAAACGAATAACCTCAGCGTAACTTATCTCATCGTAACATTCTTTATACAACCACAAAGGAATACTCGAATCTCATTTTACAGTCACAGATTTCCCATCAAAAATAATAATATTACCGATATCCCACTCGTAAATCGAGCCATACTGGCAATAATATATCAATAATGATGACATTATAATCTCTATAAGATAATGTTTTCAACATGTTTAATGTGAGAAGGTGAAGGTAGCATTTTTCCGCTATATGTAGTTTTGTGCTACATCAAGCAATCACTTCCTTCTCAACACGTCAAAAATCCTATCATTTTTTATCCAATGTCCCAAAGTATTATTCGATTCACCTGGGAATGAAACCATTAATGTTTTAAACTGAACCAGAGTCATCGACACTTTATATATTACCTGTATAGTGTCGTTCAGTTAGGCCTTTATAGATTTCATTTTAGCCAACGATTTTTACATAAAAAGTGCGTACGCATCTGCGTGTACACATTCATCCCAGAAATTCTCAAAAGTTCAAACCTCGAAAACTTATTCCCGAGAGATTTGGTGAAGAATAGTAGGACTTTTTATTCCATTAAAAAATCTTAACTCAGTCTCTCACCACGTCTCTCACAATCCACCTATCACTTACCGTTTCATTTTGGTGTAAAACAATTAAATTAAGTAAGTAAAGAACAATTTCACTCGTTCTCATCTGAAGATGTCCAGCCGAGCGGTGCAGGAATTACAGACAACGGAGCGTTCAAAACACGCTATCCAATTTTTTCCCCTTTGATGACATTTACTGTGACTGACAATGTGATGATTTTGATGAGGGTGACATCATTTCGAGTTATAATATTAATCTTTTTCACTCCATGCCGTTTCATTCTCTCCCTCAGAGTGAGTGCAATAATGAAACTAATTATTGCTGTAAAAATACGGTTCCTTTCCTTCCGTAAATGAAGAAACCTTTTCCTACCCGAGTAAAGTACCAACGCTATTTAACAACTTAGTAGGTCTTTCATCATCATCACTCACATGAATGATGCATGGCCATTATTATACTAATTATTAAATTATAATCATTAAAATGTTACCTGACTAACAACTGCACACATGAGGTTGTAGTAAGGTCCTCAACTAACCCCGTTAGATTTGTAGTCAACATAGAGTTCTAACGTAGAGTCCATGTGAGTAGAATAATAGTAGTGGTTTTTAAGAATTAACCTGTTATTTAGGTAATAAGGGAATATTTCACTGTACTACGAATTTATAGACTTCACGACCACTCTAACAACCCCTCATGGTGTTTGATACTTTGATATCAAACCGACTTTATAACAGCAACGAAACAGTATTTGTTTGGACACATTGTACCTTGTTTTAACGTAGTACCTGATGAGACAATCAATTTAGCGTGGTGTGATCATAATCCTGTTACGATGATCACGTAAACAATTTCTCCTGACGACTATTTTGCCAATGTAGACTATACAGCCACTAGTTTTACTTTATAGGTGAGGATTCACAGTATGCATGATGAGGTGAGCCGAACTATGAAATGAACACAAATTAATATTAAGACCATCAAAATTTGATGTGATCTGATTGCTTCCAATCTCATCAGAATTGCAGCAGATGTCAAGATTAATATTGTAATTTCTGCCGTTTATGCCACCATTTATAAGGCTCGTGGAATTTCCAACTGTTCCTTTGTGTACATGTACATACCATTAATTTTTATAAATTATGTGAGGACCAAGTCTCACAAAATGAGTGAGTGGTTTGAGAACGCCGATCAGATTACTCCTCTGCTAACTTATCGATACCTGAACAGTAATGGTGAATTTTGCCTTTCGCCTGTTGAGCATGGCAAGATGTTGGGACAATGGTGCTAATTTATTTCTAGTTGTCAATAAATTATTGTACTGTTACTTATATATGTGAGGTTTGTTTGAATTCCTATTTATTCCCTGAGTTCAACAGGGCTGGTTGTATCAATTAATTTTATGTTTCCATTGTTAAAGGAGTTTCATGTAATACTCCTGACTTTACTAGTGATTACACTACTGGATGGTTAGTCATAGTGTTGCAGAGTGTGCAGATGGGTGCTAAAGAAGTATGATCTTATTTATTGGTATATTGGCTTAATGTAATCAGAAAGTGTGAGTAAAAGTAGTGGCATGGCTTGAACAAGGTGACTCTAGTGACTACAATAGACTACTCAACACTACACATTCAAACCAACTCGTTAAAGTTATACGGATGAACTTACGTTTGTTTTTAGTATGATAGATAGTTATACTCATTATTTATTGTTGTTACTACTACTGTTAATTATTTCTAGTTAAGGTTGTTGTTTATACCATAAAAACTTTGTTAATAAAAACAGTACGATTTTCCAAGAATTAACTTGCAGTGAATGGAGAGAAAGAAATCTCATTTTGCGGAAGTAAAAGACTTTTTTCTTTATATTTCTCTTTCATCAACTCATTTTCTAGCGTCCTCGTCCTCATCAACGTCTACGCTCTCTTTGCGTTTCAACAAGGAAAGAATGCAATAATTACTTATGTGCATTGTTTCCATTATATCAAACTCAGCCTCTTCTCCACTATATATTTTGTCTTCTCAACTTGCATAAAACTAACTACGCATTCTTTTCCAACAATAGGGAACCGTTCGATAAATCAAACATGTTCATGGCAAAAAAGAAGAATCGTTTCAAGCACAGTGTAAATATGCATTATTTGATCAAAATCCGGTCATATACTATACATATATACATCATCGTCTCACACCTTCTTTGTGCCAGCTTAGAGTATCCAACTTAGATTAGAAGTGATTTAAATGAGTAATTCTTGTTGTATATTTAAACTGTCACCCTTACCGGATACAATATTTACTGTATCTTTAACGACGACGCATACATAAGCCATCTGATCTTGAGATCCACTCGACCCTTTTCTAAGTGAACCAGAATCAATATACTATTTATATAGCAAGATTGCTTACGTATATAATCTTAATATGTCCGCATCTTCATTTTTTTTATTTATTCGTACGCACGGCCACTTGCAGCAGTAATTCATTCTTCACAAAAATTCAAATCATCTCCTTTCGCATCGTCCGTGACTCAGCACTTTACCTTTTGTCCTTTGATTGCAAGGATAATAGACAAGAAATTGCGGTGATGACGGTTCAAGAGTGAACTAATATGCCTTTGCCCACTACCGGTTGACTAGCATCCTTAATTTATGCTATGATTACCTTACCAAGTACGGATCATATTCTAAACCTACATGTTCTGAACAAATCTTACAATGAGATATATGTCTTTCAGCAACTCAACGAGAATCAAATAGCCATTATTGTAGCTTGCTGATGAGGCACCCGACCTTCTGATTTGAATTGATTTACACCTTACTTAAGGCATTTGTAAGTATACGATTATTCAACATAAGTATCGGGACTATTGAAGGAGTAAAAAATCAACATGTCAATTATGAATATTGTTACGATTGGGGATTGATAGCACTGCTACACTTTTTCAGTGCAAGTGAATACATTTTATATGTACTCTGCTTTCTGTTATCACTTCGCCCCTTCTACTACTGTATTATTGCACATTTTTCACATGATTATTGAAGCCTTGAGCTTGAGAATATACATCTTGCGATTGATGATCTATTGAATTCAAATGAATTCCTGTCGGTACGGACGATACTGAATGCTCGAAGTTGCATAGATGTTTACGTCTACATACTCAACCATTCCCGTAAATGAGAACTTATTGTTCCGTGTAAAAATATTAATACAGTTCAATCTCTAAAATTGAAGATGAAACTGGATTTACTAACTAAATGAATATCTTTTTCACTCTCTCGAAGAGTCGAAGACCATAAATGTATTGAAAGTTACCAGTTACTGTTACTACTCAAATCGTTCTTTCATCACACAAGAAGTTGCAGGAAAAAATTATATCATCACACATGATTGATCTTACACGAGTGTTGTAAACTTCATTCACTTTTTCCTGGTCTTTGAGTTCGCATGAATCGAAGCATCGAAAGTAATGCAATCAGAACCATGTAGTTTAGATAAGACAATCCAATCCTATATGATTTTGAAATAATTATCATTAGCGATCTCAATATGCCTGCTAAGTCTCAAACCTTCCATGCAATAACTAAATGAAAGCTATATATCACATTTATTCCTCTCCTGAACTCCTGATACTCATGGCTGTAATAGTATTGCATTAAAAATATTTCAAACGAGTTCTTTAAGCAGAAGAAGGAGAAGTATTAAAGGTTTGGCGAAGGTGGTTTTAAGTTGATCATTTCTTGTAAAATGGATGGATTTGACCAGAAGTTAAAAAAATTGTTCACGGTAATTCTTTGTAAACGATTGGTCTTGTCCTATAAATGCCAAAATATTCTATCTACGTTGAAAGTTTTAGCTTCGTCCATTGAAAAAATGAAACAACGGTGCTTAATTACCATCCTAACCAACCAGAAGGGGCTTCACTTGAGATCAATATCAGAATTCCAACCTCACATCGATCACACATTATCGGTTCTTGATGAATAATAACCTTTTACTAATGATTATTGCATACTGAACAGGCAAAGAGGTGGAAAGAAAAACGGCTTTTACCATTTGCACTGTCTACTTCCACATCACACATACCTCAACTCAACCGTTTCATGTATGTGAGTGCACGAATGACATTCATCACCGAATACAAAAGCTTCATGCTCCACAAGAATGAAGAAGTCGATTTGATTCAATCTCATCTCACAATCTGTATCGGTCATCATATCAATAGTTTTGAAGCCTTTCAAACAGCGCATCACATCGTGTAATCATCAAAGCAAAGCAGAAAAGAAGCACCCGTCCGTTCGTTTTGTTCTCAGCTAGCATTGTATTCCCTCATACAAAGTCACATCTCATCTTTGCGCCTACTTTACATGCATTAATGACTTCTGCCAAATAGTAAGAGACCGATAGAACCATTCTTTAAGCGAAGTTTAAGTTATGAATGTTTTGACTACTATTAACTGAGCGAACTAGGTTAATGTTACCAGCCGCATCAGGTATTCGCCAATCAATACATTAATGTTGGGCTCCGGTAATCTTTAAACGGTATTACTAATAAATTTCACATTAACGGTCAAACTATATATGCATTAATATATGCATATGTGCTTCTGGTTTGATATTGCCAGATATATTGTAATAGGATGGTAATTTTTATTATTTTTTATAATCAAAACTGATGGTTATAATGTATAACCCTTGTCCTTACGGCCACATCTTTATTTGACTTTAGACGAAACGTCAAGTGAAATCAATTGTACAATACTATATATATATATTATAGAGATCGAGTTTAAAATTAGAAGTTTCGAGAGAGAGATTTTGGTATGCACTCTTCTCGTGGTATCGTGGGTAAGAATGAGATGCACTTGCATAAAATAGAGATTTAAGATGGTCTCCTATTCTGTAATAAATTATTGCCGTGATTAGACGAGAATTCATGAATGGCAATATTACTACGGTGCAACCATATAAGTCTATACGAAAGAATAGTTTGCTAATTAACACGAACAAAGCCAACGGAAATAGTTTATTCTAGTGTCATTTATGTTGTATTCAAGCAGAACTAAAAATTAGACTTTCGATTCAAGGAAAAGTATCTTTTAGATTGGAATATAATCGTAAAGTAATTCTACTATGGATGGATTACGATTTCCACGGACAAGGAAAGTACCGTTAGGAAACACATATACAGTAGACGTGTTTGAGAGGAATATGAATCCTTACAAGGACAATCCTTATTGTAAAATTGAAGCAATCTAACACACGAATGATGGCACAAGATTAATTTTGACCAGAAATTGTGAATACTCACCCTTAAACGATGGTCATCAACAGTCCAAACTCTTGTGGCGTTATCACTGGAACCAGCCAAGATAAGTGTTGCTCCGGGGTCAAAATCAACGCTTTGAATAGAAGCATTAGCTCCGGTCAAAACTCCTCGAAGCTCAGGACCACTACTAGTATTCTCCCATATTTTTACCTTGCGATCCATTCCCCCTAAAATTAATAGTACAGTGCGAATTACAAAATTCAAAATCAAACCCTTGAAACACACAAATAGGTAAATAACTAGGTACCTGTAACAAAATGTCTTCCATTTGGGCTCCATCGAACTGCATTCACTTCCCCTTCATGAGCATCCTGACAATAAATACACAATACAAATATTCATATGCACTCTATTACACTATTGCACATAGACACTATTGCTTTGATAATGTTTCACAAATGTATATTGCTTACAAAACTGAATTTAGGTTCCTTCGGAACAAGGCAATAGTCTCCACCCAAAGCTAATGAGGAAAACGCACTAATATCAACATCAGATGATCGTGTCGGTAAAGCTTCGTCTCCAGTTTCGTCTACGACTGTTCGAAATTCTCTCGCAGCCTCTTCAAGCTCTTTTCTGACTTGTTCTTGTTTAGACCTACAATGTAGGAATTCACAATTCACAGGATCATGTATAAATTAGTTCTCATGTGACTCCCAATATTTATAAGTTCTGCATAAATCAAGTTAGCTATATACCGAACGAAGTTTTCATTTTCTTGATTCATTAAGTCAGCATGTTGACCTTTAATTTCAATGTATCTTTGCAGTATTTCTGTATTTTCTTTTGCAATCGATGAGTACTTGTCTTCTAACGCTGAATAAGCCAAGTGGAGAGCTTGATGTTCATCTCGCAGTAATTCATTAGTTGCCTCTAGTCTGAATATTAAAATAAAAATAAGTCCTAACCACATTATTGGCCTACTGAATTTTGTTTTAGTAGCTTACTCATTGGATTTTGATTGCAAGAATTTGACCTGGTCCTCAAGGTCAGCGCATTTAGCTATGGCAGCTGCAAGTTGTGACTGACTTTGAGCTAACTCACTCTCTCTATCGTTTAGTTTTGATGATAAAGCTAATACTGCGGATGCGTTTTCTCCTCTTCTCTTATGCAAATCAGTTAATTCTTCTTGTAAACTTAAAACTTTCTGTTCCAGAGCCTGTTCACAAGAAGCAGCTAGTGAGGATTTATTTCATATCTTTGAATTAATCATAAACATGCATATCTCTTACTTTCTCCCTTTCATCGCTTCCTGAAGAAAAGGAAGTTCTCCTACTTTCTCCTCCTCGTTCCAACTGCAATCTTAAATTCTCAGCCTTCACAGCAGCCCAATTTTCAAACAGCTTTTGATCTGCAAATCAATTAATTTCGCTTGAATTCCAATCTCTATCCCAGAGACCTACCCCATCAGAAGCAGATCAGCCACAAAGGAACTTACGATGCAAAAACAGTTCTGCATATCTTCCACTTTCTCGTTTGTTGCGTTCTTTCAGAAGATCCAGAATTTGGTTGCGTAATTCTCCTACGTCCAGCTCTTCTCCCTTCATTCTTCCCTTAATTCTTATATAAACACAGATTCCCAATAAAATACACTAATTCCTAATTCCTACTCCCTTAAATTGGTACGAACAATAAACAACACCCCTTCAACTTTCTTCTGAATCCAAAGAGATAATACACGTTTGTTATCAATGACAAATCGTGAATGTTTATTTAGGTTTCATGAATTTCGAATTCCGCGGGCTTTTTGCATGAGACTCTCCGGTGCATGTGGACGGATCCTCAAGTGTCAATACTGAACAGTGGGAAATCAACGAGAGTTTGCACTGTTCACTAAAAAGCCGATGTTCTCTTGGAATAATCTGATACAGTTCGTTAATTTCACTCGTCCAGTTAATTTCAACTAAACTACACACAGAGTACAGGAAGAAGTTTTTATTCAGAGTGAAACAGGGGAAAAAATGGTGAGTTATTGATAGTAAATATAATTTTTCGCAGAATAACATGTAATTTTAGTGTACAACAATAATAAATTGTGTATTTGTTGAATTTAAAAATATGACAGTTTTCGCTGGAGCGAAAAGAAGCCGCAGCCCATGAAGAGGCGATTTGGACTGCAGATTGGTTTCGTCCAGAAGGAGGGGATGTCACTGCAGGGAAGATTATTACTGGCGCCCTGGATGACACGGTTAAGGTTAATTGGCACTGTCCTAGCAATAACGGATGGGACAGGTGTTAAAGTTTATTTTGGTTATCTTTTTCAGGTGTGGAAATACGACGAATCTGGTCTCAGAGTGGAGCGTACGCTGTTAGGTCATTCCTTGGGAGTTGTATCAGTCGTTGTTGACCCTTCTGGAAAACTATTTGCCTCTTCATCCTTGGATTCAAACATCAGTATTTGGGACTTGGAAACTGGAGAAAAGAAACGATCGATTGATTCAGGTCCTCTGGAAAGTTGGACAGTTGAGTTTTCTCGAGACTCCAAATACATTCTCACTGGCTCTGCGGATGGAAAGGTTGAAATGTTTGATGTGGAAACTGGGAAGAAAGAAAAATCGCTCGAGACCAAAGGAAAGATGGCCTTGAGTTTGGCTACTAGTCCGGACGGAAAGTAGGAGTTTTTAGTAACTTGAAAAGTTGCTTTTTGAGTTTCAGTGTAACGGTTGGGTTTATGAATTTAGGTGGATAGCTTGTGGTGGATCTAATGGCCTTGTGGCAATGCTAGATGGTGAGACTGGAAGTTACCTCAAGACATTAGAAGGACATGCTATGCCTGTTCGAGCTCTAGCCTTCTCTCCGGACTCGAAATTGTTACTAACAGCGTCTGATGATAAGCATGTCAAGATATATGCATTGTAAGTTTTTTAAATTATCATTTGATTTGATTGTTTCACACACTCCAGATCTTATTACCCTTGCGTTTGACACAGGACTGAGTTTCAAGTCGTGGGCAGCATGTCGGGACACTCGTCTTGGGTTCTTGGAGTATCTGTTTCTCCCGACGGGACAAGTTTCGCCACTTGTTCGTCAGATAAAAGTGTGCGAATCTGGGATCTTAATACCAAATCTTGTTCTCATGTTTTCAACGATGCGCATTCCGATCAAGTATGGTCTGTTGTGTGGGGATCTGATACTAAACTCGCTTCCGTTGGAGAAGACAAATGTATCAATATTTACAATGTAATCAAATAATTCATGTGTGTATTGTGTAAAACTCTTTCTCAAGTAGCTGTTAACTGTAAAAAATTTTATAAAGCATGCTTTTATCAATATCAATAAAACATCTTCCAAACACTTTTGATTCAACCCAAAATGGCACGGAGCTCTCTATAGTTTTATTTCTCTCAAAAACTGTTTCTTTTAAGTTACAACATTACAACTGCGAAGAGTAGTATGTAGTCTCTTGTACATCATCTGATGTTCTGTTAGAGATTTGTTAAACTTGCTTAATATGTAAAGGATAAGTCTGTTGAGTCTATTATACTATGGAGTCCACATGCCTACCGTACATGTCACGTTGATAAATTATCGAAGTAGTGGACAGCAACCAATAAACTCATACGAAACTACACACGATTTTGAGATTTCGACACAAATTCAGCTCTATGAAGCCCGTGTATTCTAGGACGTCATCTCGCCGGTACGATTTCCCCATAAGTGTAATGAAGTTCTGCATGGCCTGTTTGGTTTGCTGTTACTATACAAGTGACAAAAGGAAAACTATCCATCACATAAAAATACGCAATATGAATTCAATGTCACTTAAGGAAACATTTTTTCAAATGCAACACGCTCCTTAAGTACAAAAACTAATTGAAGTCACTCCTGGTAATAAAACAATATTCGTCTAAAAGTCGAATTGGAACAATAATTTAATAAACACAGATACGGATGGCTATACTGTCAATCTAATTGGAATGAATACTTCATTATTATCATCATCAGTCCTAAAATAAATATCAGACTACCATTATTTACAGAAAATATTAATAAATCTGGAATACTACAGTGTGTTCTGGCTACTACTCCAGAAACAACTAGCGTAATATACGGTTGATTTACATGTAAATTAATAATTGCCACAATCAAATGAAACAACCTAGGGTTAGGATTACAATACAGATTGGTAATAACATAACTAATCTGTCCTTGAAGAATCGACTTTATTGACACAAGAAAAGTGTCCAATATTGGCAATAGACACTTTGAAGTCTTAATACTTGGTGAAGCTTCAGAAACAACTGAAAATTAGCAGCCATCACAAGTGCAGGATGCTTTCGCTAACTTTTCCTTTTCAGAATAAAAAAACCTTTGCCTGTAGCAATAATCGTTAAGGGCGCTGCTGGCTACAAGTGTATTCTTTGTACCGTTCTATTTCTTTATGATGAGTAAACTACATTCAGGTTCATTTTCCAATTCGAGGACTGGATACCATTTTTAACTTCACTATTCTCATTCCTGATAATTTTACGATAGCTGAATACATTAGATGTTTTCGAAAATAACAGCATTCTTACAATTTTTCTCCATTTCCACACCTGACAAACTGCATTATTGATTTCCCTTCCTAGCATCTTTTAAAATATACATTTCATGCTCCTTTCGAATTCTCATCTGCATGACCAATCCATCTTAAATCGCTGAGATATTTTCTTAATAAGCCTATATTATGTTGATAAGGATATTATTACATGAAAGATAAGAAAGAGACTTCTTCATTACTGGTTCAGTAAACCACTCGAAGCCGAGAAAAATTACAGGCACCGACAATTAATTAATGAATGACAAATTTATATAATCTTCTCTCAAAATGACTTAAAAAATGTAGCATTTCTTGCGTGTAATAAAATAGGACTTCATTCCATCATATACGCAGGTTGCAGCCTAATATGTTAGAGAGACCAGTGCTTTCTTCATGTGATTGTTTGATAAAATTATTCCAGCTCTTGTATTCGATTCTCTTAGTATCAGAACTCAAAATTTTATGTATGCCCAATACATTTCATCATAAAATATCGAAAAAAACTTTAAAGTGGCATCGTTTACTAATGCCACTTTTCATAGCACAATTATTATCACAAGAGACAGGGTAAAGGAATTTTATGGAGGAAGCTTATCAGACAATACGATATATAGCAAGTTAAAATGTTTGGTTAAAGTTTTGGTACTACTTACAGTACTATAATTAACAGGAAGATCTAATCATTATTACTTCATAGGAAGGTTGAGTTGAGACTCATCACAATTTACGGTATAATTTTGATTCGCTCTAGGTACACTTTGAATCGTGTTATCATTTAATCCACTGCTGGATAATAATATATATAATATATATCCGATAATCTTTCGACAAGAATCACTTATTTATAATTCTACATATCCGAAAGGTTCCGTGGACTGCCACGGCGAAATTGTAGACCCAATGAGGAAAATGCCCAGAAACACGAACAATGTTTGATTGGTGTTACACTCAGGTTGACTTGCTTCTTGTCTCGTCTTAATGTTCTTTGGAAGGGTACGTAGAGTACGAAGATTACGTAACAGTACTATTAATTTATTTTTCTCTGCAAAATAATCATGTCAACGATAAGAAAACACTAC
>JAQGAB010002327.1:0-12404 GCA_034696565.1 Isotomurus graminis
CGAACCGGAATTCAACACAAAACCCTTCAGAAACTGGAAACCCGGGTGTACGGAAAGTCTTTGTGTTCTCGGGAGATTGGAGATGACTTTAAGGACGAAATGCTCTGCGCAGGATCCTTCGATGGGAAACAAGACGCTTGTCCAGGTACCCTTAAACTCCCACCTACCCACGCCTCTTTAACCTTAAATTGTAGGAGGGTTTCTGAAGGAACTAGGAATTCATTATTAAACCCTTAATCTTCCCTTAAACGTTCCAGACTAACGGGCAGCTAATTTAAGACTTAATTAATTTGTTTCAGGGGATTCGGGCGGTCCTTTAGTGGGAAAAGACTTGGAAATGCCGTACGTGGCGGGAATCGTGTCGTGGGGCTACGTCAACTGTGGAATCGCAGGACTCGTTGGATTCTACACGGACGTGTCCCACTACGTTAACTGGATTCACCAAGAAACCCAACGACACGCCGCGCACTTGACGAAATCTCACCCAAATAACAATTAACTCTCTTCTTTCTACTGTAAACTAATATTTATTGTTGTTAACTCATCGTCCAACTCAGCTTAACCTCTTAAAATAATTAAGCCAGCTCCGTAATAAATATCCTTAATGTTAAACCTTAGAAACACCGTTGAATATTTTATCGTTTCTTTTACGCAACCAAACTTAATAAATATATTCACAAGGCACCTTATAATTAAATTGTTCTGGGCTGCTCTTTGCTTAAGTTCTCTCTCGAGTGATTCATTACTTAAGTAGCCTTCTTTCACTTACCTTAAGCTTGTCAAGTTTCTCAGTATTCCTAAAATGACCCCCGGTAGTGTAAGTCTACAAATTATCTTTCTATTTAAATTTATTTGCCTCATTATAGCAATTAAGGCGCACCCCCCGTATCCCTAAATATCAAGTGACTTTAAACTCCAACCCAGCGACGTTCCGTTTAGAACACAATGGCCACTACAACTCAGCTACCCTGGCACAACAATCAAAAACCTTAATGAGTACCTCTCACTCTTCCCAAACTGCCTTGTTAACCTACAGAATTTCCAAGGAATCGATTTGCACGAATGGAACTCCCCCATTTACCTCACTCGATTTGATATAGGAGTCAATGTGAAATACTATTATAACTCCCAGTTCAATCCCGGAACCCATCAGTAATCTTCTACGGCCGAGTTCCTTCACCATAGAACCTTAACAAACTCAACCACACTTTATTTACTATTCATAAAGTTACTGACGCCGACACAATTAAATTCAGATGGACTTGCTTCGCTCAGTTTGATTTATTCGTCCCAGAAATCAAAGACGCGTTTCACTTTTTCCGGCACAACAAAGTTTACAATCACGAGGAAATTAATATTATGGGAGCAAGCGATAATTGGAAATACAAGTATGGACAAAGTCAAGGTAACACTTAACACAAGTATTAAGCCGTACAAATGTATAAAACACAACTTAATCTTTCTTTAGCCTTGCCTATAATCTTTGGACAAAACAGTAGGCCAACCTACTTTCTTCTTGGTGATGCACAGGAACTCATCAAAGGAATCGAGAGACTTGTGGACACATGACAAGGTCTCGACGCTATCCCGAGTGAAACCAAAGGACTTCTGAGCTTTTCTACTTAATCTGTGGAAACTTTGAGACCAAACAACCAACTTTGTTGCCCTTGAAAGGATGGGAACTCTCAATTGAGTCGCTTAACTTTGTTTGCTTCACCTGCTGCGAATGTCATAAGGTACTCATTCCCATTCAGACTCACTTGTGGCTGGAAAAATCATCAGAATTTACTTCCCTGAGCGGCAGAGTTCCATGGGACGTTACGCCAGATGATAACGGGAATGCAATTCATGTAGAAAAGCAAGTTTATTCATTCCGTAACTACGTCCACTCTCCCCATAGCAACCAATACCTACCAGACATGGCTTTATTCGAATATATCGTCCATAATGCTACATTTACACATGGCACTCGTGCCTTAAAGGATTGCGCGGAATGGTCCCAATTTGTTGTAGAAGAAACCCTCGAATTCTCTAGCACCAACGAAACCCAGGTTTGCTACTACCCAGAGATCGATTTTCGCTCTGAAAGCCATCCAATGAGAGATGAACCTAAGGATTATGTTTAAATCTTTCGTATGGTAAGAAGCTTATTTTAATTTCTGAATATTTATGGAGTTTTTAATTCATATTTATTAAAAAATAACGCCTTTTAGAAAAAAAAATTCGGTCCTGTATGTAAAATTTAGTAAGCTTTTTATTACTAACTGGCTTATACTGTGTTTAAGTTGGTAAGAAGTAATGAAGGACACCCACACGCGGCTTTAAGCCTCTTTAGGTTTGACATTCACTTTATTGGTTGCTAGAATATTCAAATAAAGGTTTGACGAGTTAGGAAATTCTATTGTGTTTTGTACATGCTCATTGTTTCACTGCTGACGATCCTCAGAGGACAAAAGCCATGGAGTCTAAATTCGCATTCAAATACATTATTAAGTCCTTTGCAACTCCTACAAAAGCACATTCTATTAAAGCAAATGTTGACTCCTTGTTCACAAATCTTATAGCATGTTTACAGCCTTAAACACTATTAAGTAACCTTAGCAATATAAACCTACTCCAAGCACCCTCTTTTAGCCCAGTAAATTTTGCAATTTCTGATTATTTTAGGTACAAAACCCGTACAGTTAAATAAGTCCCAAATTAAGTGTCTTTAGCACTTAATGTGGTCGGCTAATTAGAATTTGGAAAATCTTGTATTCTATAGCAACATAATTTTTCCGCTTTCAACCCCAGTTTTAAGCACTCTGCTGCAGCGATTTCGAACTTCTATACGAAGACCAAAGTTTCTCTTTAGCCCAACTTTACTGGGCTAAACCATCCTTGCATAGTATTAATCTAGTATACTTTTAATTATTTATCGTCCAAGGCTTTTAATTCACTCAAGTTATACTTTATAAGCTCAAACCTCATTAATATACACACAGCAGTGAAAATAATTACATACTTGATATTTTACCCTTAGTTTTAGTCCACTACCACTTCCATCAAATTCCAAATGTTGACTTTACTCCGTGTTAATTAATTACAGAATTATCTTATTATGTAACGTTAAGTTATTATATTTTAGGTAATCTTAGCAATAAAAATACTCTCGTATAGTATTGAGCCTTTGTTAGGCTTTTAATTTATTCATCTCCCAACGGTTTTAGTTAACTCAAGTCATATTTGATAAGCTGAAACATAACGATAGACACAAAGCAGTGTACTCGCTTTGCAATAAAGAAGGTAGTCCTTATAGTTTTATTCCATTTCATGTGTTTTTCATACACAATTATATACACAAAAATATATAATTGGCTACTAATCCTTTTATAGGAAATGTTAGTGAATAAAGTTTCTCTTACTCACAGCCAGTGTGGACATAAATTTAATGAACAATATCATGTCAACTTTTTGCTTAAGTTTTGGTTGTCCTAAAATGGCTTTTCTTCGCGCTGAGTCTATAATTTAGAATCTGACGATACAAATACTTCAATAAAGTTCCTGGGAAAGGTACTCTGTTGTTGTTTTCACAAACTGAAGCTGCCCATATCCAGTTTGATTGATTAATTTAAGGCTAAATGTCTTTAATGCGCGAATATACGGCTATGTTACCACTTGATTTGAACCTGATGGCAGTCAACTATATCACATTAAATTTTAGTGATTCCATAAAACACATAAAACATTCATCAAGTAGTTCATTTAAACATTATAAAGAGTAACATTAAAAATTTATGAAACAAAGGAAATCAACTAATTGTAAGAAGGGTAACACTTGTGTACAGAGTATTCCGAAACTATTGCAACCAGTGAGCCTCAGAAAGGTAGGAACTTTAAAAGAGTCCCCTCTCGCCCATTGTAACTTTCAAAAGTTAGCTTGGATCGCATTTCCATTAACTAAAACCATTCAGATTTATGATACAGAAAACCATTACTCAGAATATTTAAAACCTAACCGGTGAAGGCTCTAGAAAGTGTTTTTTTCAAAGGGACATTATGCATATAAATTTTCATGCATACTTCCGCATTTGAGGGTCTCTGGTTGTGCTACTTACGGAATACCCCGTACAAGTGTTGTCTTTCCATTTGATCTAATCCAATACACTTATAATGGAATCACACTAATTTTTATTATGGTTATTTTACCTCTAGTTTTACTCCACTGAAAAGTTTACCATACAAACTACTTACTTAATGTTTAACTTCAGTTTAATATCGTCGTGGATGCCTCTGGTCAAAGAGCTAATACTTTGTATTCTTATGTTTTAAGTCTTTCAAATAATAGTTTACGTTCGCAACAATGCGTCCTTCATACATTACCATTGAAATTGTGATAACAATCTGATTATTGTGTTTTTTGACAGTTTTAAAAATAATTAAGGAACGTACACAATAAAAACATCTTTGTATTAATCTATTAAACTTCTAAATTATTCATCTCCCAATGTTTTTAATTAACTCAAGTCACATTTGATAAACTGGAACCTAACAAATATACGCAAGGCAGTGAAAATAATTAAATTTGGATTTGATATTTTACCTTTAGATTAAGTCCACTACTACATTAATCAAATTCCAGACCACTTATTTAATGAAAAACTTGACTTCAATGTCATCTTGGATCCCGTTCCTCAAGGAACTACAACCTCACATTTTTACGCTTTGAGCATTAAAAATATGTAAGGCTGATTTTCCTAACAATGGTTACTTATTACACTACAATTGGAATTGTCATTAACATCTGTGTATTGTGTTATTTGCTACATCCGATTCAACCTCATCCTGCATATTCGCAATTCACGAGCCATTTTAAACTTAAGGAAACGGATGTGCCTTTTAAAACAAACTGGCCACTCCAAGAAGGCTACTCGGGCTTACGAATTTCCGACTTAAATAACTACCTATCCTTATTTAAAGATTGTCTCGTTAATGTCCAGAATTTCCAGGGAATCGACTTGTACGAATGGGCATATCCTATTTTTATCACGCGGTTTGACTTCCCTGGGGCCTTTGTAAAGTATTCCTGGGCCTCAAACTTCAGTGCGGACGTTGTTCAGTTCTTTTATGAAAAGGTTCCACCACTCAATAATCTAAGTCGATACTACAAGAAAACGGAAATTAAAGAAGTAACTGATGCAGATACTATCAAGTTCAGATGGAATTGCTACGCACAGTTTGATTTGTTTCATCCTGAAATTAAAGATGCTGTTCAGTTTTTCATTATTGACAAACCTGGCGATTTGCGCGAAGTGAATATTCTTGGAACCAGCAAGACGTGGTTTGAATATGGAGGCGATCCAGGTTTGCTTTTACATTTCCCTTGTAAACAGGTTAAATGTAGTTTAAAGTTCTTCTTTTAAAACACAGCTCTACCTTTTGTTTTCGGGGACAACATGCGACCAACGTACTTCATGTTAGTAATGCACCAGAATTCCTCAACGGAGATGAAGGGATGGTGGAGGTCACAGAAGTTAGCCTGGACATCACTTGTCGATGATCGAACTTCACAATTGTTTTATTTGACCACTGAAAACCTTAAGGAGGAACATACGATTTCGTCGCAAATGGTGTCCGTTGAATTCTTTGAGTTTTTGTGTTTTACATGTTGCGACTGTTGTCAAGTGTTAATCCCTCTGCACATTAATTCCTGGACGGAACAGTCAAGTAGATTGAGTTCTCTTTGGGGACAAGTCTCTTGGCTTATTTTTTACAAGGATGCCTGGAAACTGTTCAGTGACTCTAGGAAGGACCTGTCTTTTCGTGAATACCTAAAATCACCCAAAGGTAACCGCTTCCTCGCTGACGCAGTCTTTGCAAAGTATATTATGCCTAACGCAACCTTTAAACTTAAAGTGGCATTGGGCTCGGAGTGTCTGCAGTTTTCAAGCTACGTCGTTGAACAAACAAAGGAATATTATGTAAGGTCTCCGCAAGGAAAGAATATTTGTTACAATCCCAAACTATCTCTCACTGCATTTCGCAGTCCTGTTTTGGTCCGGGGAAGGGAACACTACACTTTTCTTAGTTGTGGAGTTCCATCGTGGCAAGGAACATCAGCTTACGGCCTTTTCTCGTCCTTTGACAAAGCAACTTGGGGATGCATTGTCACGTTTATTCTAATTTGGCCTGTTCTTCTGTCCCTCGTAGAAAACAACTTCAACTTCCGACTTGTCCTGTTTGACTCGCAGACGTGGCTACTTGGACTCATTTTGCTTCTTGAACAGGGACACTAGTTTGTAGAAAACAAGAGCAAACGGGGTCCCTTCTATTACACATGTGGACTCACAATCCTTGTTTTAATTGTCGTTTCTAACGCGTACAAAGGAGAGAATATTCAGAAGCTCTGTGAATCGTTTAAGCAGATTCCGGTCACTTGCATCGATCAGATAATTGGTGAAGGGTACAATTTGTACTCTCAGTGTGTACTGGAAGATGAAATACTTCCGTCACAATATTTTTCGTGCTCAATGGAGTTTAAGGAAGTAATAAGCAAACACGGTTGGCGAATTAAAAAAGAACGGCTAACGAAATTGGAGTCGGCCGTTAAGGAGCATCCGCAAGGACTCAAGATTCTTTGGCGAAAAGTTCATTTGACATTTGCAGATATAATTGGAAATTGCAACCAGGTTGCTTTCTTGGGATGGAATGCTGACCTAGAGGAGCTTCACGAAGTTCTTAGAATACAGGATGGGATGTCGAGGCGATTGTTCATGGGAACTGAACATGTGCTTACTTTAGAAACTGGATGGAACTTGTATTTCTGGAAGGACCGTGCGATACCTCAGAGGATTTCTTGGCTTAAGGCGTCTGGGATTCCGGCAGAGTGGACATCTTTAAGTAAAAATGAGTCTAAGCCTTCAACCGCACAGCCAGTGAGACTGAATTTGAATGGAAACGTTGTTGTTCAGTTTTACACACTGCTTGCAGGACTTCTGATCTCGTTGGTAGTTTTTACGGGGGAGCAAATTTCATCGTGGTTACGTTTAGTTAAGGTATCAATGACAGGATTGAAAGCTATAGTTATTCTCAGTTTCAAAATAGTTGTGAAATATCGTTTTACGTTTAAAGCCTTCTGACTTGAAAGAAGAAAGTAATTGACTGTATATAAATAAGTTGTAAGGAACACATGTGAATGAAATATGGAAATACTGTTGAAATAAAGACAACACAGCATTTTTTGGTAAATCACGTTTGCAATATAGTATTTCGTCCTATCCAGGAGTGGGAGTCAATCAAATTCCGCGTTTGATTACGTACCAAAGCCCTTACGATACAGGGGACTACAAGAAGTTTGTTCAGGATGCATTTGGGCCACCAGGGTAATTATCTGCAATAGTATACTTGAGATACGTTAACATGCACGAGTTATTTTAGTTCTTAAGGCGTCTGAAATGTACAGAGAAGAAACCATTGTAATAAAAAACCTTCTAAAGTTCTGCAAAGTGGGTTATTGTCCGCGCTTAGCCAAGTCAATTTGGGCTTATACGATCACCCTGTCGTCTGTCTGTCTGTCAGTCTGTTCCCAAGATTACTTAAGAACGGAGATACGTATGATACTGAAATTGTGCACACAGCATCAGAGGGGTAACTATAGATTCCCATCAACATTTCAGCAATTGTGGTCAGTCAATCTGGTGACACACTTGGGTCCAAAACCCATGCGGGTCATATTTAAATAGGACCAAATTTGCGGCATCATGCTGAAACGTTGTTAATAAGATCAGAAGGAGAAAAGTAGGGTACTTTCAAAACTTCAGTAATTTTGGAGGTAAATGTGACCCACTAGGGTCGAAAAGCCATCCCGGCCGTATGTAATACCAACCAAATGGAAGCACAACTACAAACAAATTTTAAATTAGTATATTAGAAGCAGCTATATTTAACGAAATAAGTGGAAGCACATTTTTATTGTAACATACAACTTTGCAAATTCAAAATGTGAATTAGTGGGTTACGCATAAATCTTTTGTTCTACCAATAATACTGAGTTTGCAGATTGACTGGGCTCTAATGACTGCTTGGCGTAGTTTTTGCCCAGGTAACTGGTGCATATACGAGGATACATGATGTCACGCTATCCGTCTGTCTGTCTGAAGGATCCCAATTTATCTCATGACCCACCGCACCGATTGTGACCAAATTTTGCAGGAATGTTGAAAAAGCGTGTCGGACCTCCCGCTCACAATATGGTGTCAATCAGAGTATTAGGTGACCCGTGGGGGGGACAAAACAGCAAAAGCGTCTTGCTTAACTTTCGGTGGTCCTAACATGGATTTTCTTCGCGCTAAATCTACGAATCGTTCCTATGTTCGAATAATTGGCGTAAGCCCTGCATATCGCCAAATATCTAGCCATTTTTAACTCCGAGCGATGTGCGGTTTAAAAGTCTATGCGGACTTTACAGGTACTTTCGCTGGTTTAGCATTAAAAAATTCTAACACGTACCTCTCACGCTTGCATAGTTTATGTGCAAACCTTTCAAGGAATCGATTTGTACGAATGGGCCACTTCTTTTTACATCAACGCTGTCGTATTACAGTAGTCAATAGGATATACATTTACAATTCAAAGTTTAATCCCGGGACATCTGAGCTCTTCATTAGAAAAAGTTCCTCAATTTAAAATCTGACGATACAACTACTTCATTAAAGTTCAAGGGAAGGAAATTCTGTTGTATGGGCAGTGAACCTGAAGTTGTTCACAAAATGAAGCTGCCCATATCCACCTTGAGTGAATAAATTAAGGGTAAACGCGATTAACACCCAAATATATAGCAATGTTAACACTTGATTTGAGCATGATGGCAGCCAACTATGTCAAATTGAATTCTAGTGATTCTATAAGACACATAAAACATTCATCAAGGAATTCATTTAAGCATTATAAAGAGTAAAATTAAAAATTAATGACACAATGGAAATCAACTAATTGTAAGAAGGGCAACACTTGTGTACAGGGTATTCCGAAACTAGTGCAACCAGTTTTAGCCTCAGAAAGTTAGTAATTATAGGTGTCCCATTGGAGACTGAAAACTTTGGCAGAGCCTTCACTGTATAGTGAATATTTTGTCACATATTTTTCGCATCTTGAAACTAAATGTTTATTTACTGGAAATGCAATCCAAGCTAATTTTTTCAAATCACAATTGGCGAGAGGGGACTTATTTCATGACAAAAGTTAAACACATCCACCATAGCCAAGCAACCATGTGCGTGTACACTGGCGTGTCTGTGAGGTGCTGCAAAATATTCTTTGACCATTACAAAGCTTCAAAGAAACGTTTCACAGCGATTGCAATACTCATAAAACTGGAAATGCGAAGACAAGATTGTGATTTCTGGGGAAAGTTTAATTTTTAAGGAAATGTGTCCCCTCCCGCCAATTGTAACCTTCAAAAATTAGCTTGAATTGCATTTCCATTAACTAAAACCATTCAGATTTATAACACAGAAAACAATTACTCAAAATATTCAAAACCTATATAACCGACTAAAGCTTTGAAAAAGTGTTGTTTTCAATGGGACATATGTAATTATTTCATACATACTACCGCATTTGAGGGTCTCTGGTTGTGCTACTTACGGTACACCCTGTACATGTGTTGTCTTTCCATTTGATCCACTCTAATACACTTATAAGGGAATCAAACTAATTTTTATTTATGGTTATTTTACCTGTAGCTTTAGTCCACTGAGAATTTCACCCAACAGACCACTTACTTAATGTATAACGTCAGTTTAATAATTTAATATAGTCGTGGATGTCTGTGGTCAAAGAGCTCCTACTTGATATTCTAACGTTTTAAGTCTTTTAAATAATAGTTTACGTTCTCAACAATGCGTCCTTCATACATTACCATTGAAATTGTAATAAATATTTTATTGTGTTTTTCTATACATCCGATTAAACCTCATCCAGCGTATTCCCAATTCACAAGCAATTTTAAACTGAAAGAAACGGATGTGCCGTTTAATACAAACTGGCCACTCCAAGAAGGCTACCCGGGCTTACGGATTTCCAACTTAAACAGCTACCTATCCTTATTTAAAGACTGTCTCGTTAATGTCCAGAATTTCCAGGGAATCGACTTGTACGAATGGACATATCCCATTTATCTCACTCGGTTTGACTTCCCAGGGGCCTTTGTAAAGTATTCCTACGCCTTAAACTTCAATGCGGACGTTGTTCAGTTCTTTTATGAAAAGGTTCCACCACTCAAGAATCTAAGTCGATACCACAAGAGAAGAGAGATAAAGGAACTAACTGATTCAGATACTATCAAGTTCAGATGGAATTGTTTCGCGCAGTTTGATTTGTTTCATCCCGAAATCAAAGATGCTGTTCAGTTCTTTCTTCCTTACAACGCAGGCGATTTCCGTGAAGTCAATATTCTTGGAAGTAGTAAGACGTGGTTTTCAGATGGGAGCGATTCAGGTACGATTTAAAAATTTAATTGCAAATAAATAGAGTTTAGATTCAGCTTTTCTCCCAAATAAGCACTACCGCATGTTTTCGGGGACAACATGCGACCAACATACCTTATGTTAATGAAGCACCTGAATTCCTCGACGGAGATGAAAGGATGGTGGAAGTCCCAGAAGTTAGCCTGGACATCATCTGCCGATGATCGAACTTCCCAAATGTTTTATTTGACTACTGGAAACTTTAACGAGGAAAGTACTCTAACTCCGCAAGAGGTGTTCATCGAGTCGTTTCAGTTTTTGTGTTTGACATGCTGCGAATGTGGTCAAGTGCTAATCCCTTTACAAATTACATCATGGATTGAGAAGTCGAGTAAGCTGGGTTCTCTTTGGGGACCAGTCTCTTGGGTAATATTTTACAAGGATGCCGTGAGACTTTTCAGTGACTCAAAAAAGGTCCTGTCTTTCCGTGAATACCTAAAGTCGCCCATAGATAACTACTTCCTACCTGATGCCGTCTTTACAAATTACATTATGCCTAACGCAACCTTTAAACTGGAAGTCCTATTACCATCTGATTGTCAGCAGTTCTCAATGTATGTCGTTGAAAGTACAAAAACATATTCTAAAGTTTCCCCACATGGACGAAACATTTGTTACAATCCCAAACTGTCTCTCATTGAGTCTAACAGTCCTGTTTTGGTCAGAGGAAGTAAACACTACACCTTTCTTAGTTGCGGAGTCCCCTTGTGGCAACAAACATCCGCCTACGGCCTCTTCTCGTCCTTCGACAAAGCCACTTGGGGATGCATTGTCACGTTTATTCTAATTTGGCCTGTTCTTCTGTCCCTGGTAGAAAACAACTTCAAATTTCGACTTGTTCTGTTGGACTCGCAAACCTGGCTACTTGGACTCATTTTGCTTCTTGAGCAGGGTCACTACCTCGTAGAAAATAAGAGCAAACGAGGTCCACTCTACTATACATGCGGACTCACAATCCTTGTTTTAGTTGTCGTTTCTAACGCGTACAAAGGGGAAAATATTCAGAAGCTAAGTGAATCGTTTAAGCAGATTCCTGTTACGCGCATTGATCAGATAATTGATGAAGGGTACAATTTGTACTCTCAGTTTGTATGGGAAATAGGTGTTTTTACGTATTTATCGTGGACAATGGAGTTCAATGAAGTAAACAACACACACGGTTGGCGAATTAGGAAAGAACGGCTAAAGAAATTGGAGTCCGCCGTTAAGGAGCATCCGCAAGCAGTTAAGATTCTTTGGAAAGATGTTAATTTCACATTTACAGATGTCATTGGGAATTGTAACCAAGTTGCTTTGTTGGGGTGGAATTCAGACCTGGAGGAACATTATGAAGTTCTCAGGAAACAGGATGGGATGTCTAGACGATTGTATATCGGAACTGAAAATGTTGTTACTTTGGAAATCGGATGGAAATTGAATTTTTGGAAGGACCGTGCGATTCCTCAGAGGATTTTTTGGCTAAAGGCTTCTGGGATTCCGACTGAGTGGACATCTTTAAGTAAAACTGAATATCAACCTTTAGCGGCGCAGCCAGTGAAACTTAATTTGAATGGAAATGTTGTTGTTCAGTTTTACACGCTGCTCACAGGACTGCTGATCTCCTTTGTAGTTTTTATAGTAGAACAAATACCATTTTTGTTAAGTTTATTCAGATTATCAATGAAGGGGGTAAAAGGGTTTGTTGTTTTTAGTTTCAAAATGATCCCTAAATATATTTTAACCTTTCAGGCCCTCTGCATGGAGAGAAAGCACCGGAATTGACTTCATAAAAATACATTTGACGATTATGTGTGTTTACATTATGGAACTGCTTGTGAAAGAATGTCTCTGCAGTAAATCATTTTTGCAACACTTTGTCTTGTGTATGAATCATTCAAATTCCGATCTCAATGACCAATT